>VWZW01001241.1:829583-853371 GCA_013397115.1 Edolisoma coerulescens
CGCCAGGCTCCCGCTCCCGTCACCAGGGCAACGGGAAAGCGGCGCCCAGGGAAGGCACCACGTGCCCGGAAGCGCCTCGAGGGAGGAAGTGACGGAGAGCCGGGGGAGCCCCAGAGGCCGAGATTTAAAAAAGAAAACCAAAAAAAACCCCATCAAAAAGATCAAAACAAAAAAGGAAAAACGGGACCAAAAAGAGGGATACGGAGGGGGCGGGCGGAGCGGGTGCGAGTCCCGCCTCCCCGGGGCCGCCCCGCCAGACCGCGGCCCCGCCGGAGCCGCCGCCANGCTCCCGGGCAGCCACCGCCCGCCTTCGGGCATCCTGCGGCGCATCCCGCCTCCCGCCGCGGCGGGGCTGCGGCCACGGCACGGCACGGCACGGCACGGGCGGACAGGGCGCCCGCAGACCGTGTCGGATGAACTTTGCTGCCGGAGTTGCCGGCGGCCTGGGTGGCTGCCGCCGCGCTGTCCGCTTCCATCCTTCCCTCCTTCCATCCTTCCCTCCCTCTCTCCCGCCGCCGGCCGGGCGAGGCGCTTGGCGGGGAAAGGCGGGCTGGGCACCGAGGGGTGGGGACCAGGTGGTGCGAGGGTCTTGCAGTGCTCCAGCGTCGCACCCACTGCTGTTTTCAGAGCATCCCAGAGCAGAGTCAGCGTGTCCCGGCAGTTCCATACCTCTGCTTGTGTGGCTTGGAAACTGTTGTAGAAGCATACAGTTACAGCAGCGAGTATGCTGTAGTCCTGGGTGCTAATTTTTCTCCCCCGAACCTGTGGCGTAAACCCGTGCAAATCTTACGTGTTTCCTAACTTAGTTTCTCAAGGATGAAGTGACAAAACCACTTAAAAAGTTAGAAAATGTTCTGCAGGCAGCAGTCATGTCCCGGGGGGAATGGATGGGGTGAGCAAGTAAAACTTCTCTACCTTCTACGTAGTCCTCAGTGATTAGAGTAGTTTGGCTTGACTCTTGTCTGCCCTTGTGCTTGAGAAAGGTCAGGAACTTGTAGGTGGGCCACCTGTGGTGTTCTCGGTGTGTGCTGAGATCAGCAGTGTGTGGGTTAGGCTCTGGAGTGGCCCACGTTCTCATGCTTGTACTGCTGCCTGAGTCAGTTTTCTCCCTTCTCCTTCCCGTCCTCTCTGCTGTGTGGTCATTCCTGCCACGGTGCTAAAAAGCTTTTGTATCCCTCTGTGTCTGCCTTTTAGGGGTGCAGTTCTAGCTGTTGTTCCAAGGTTAATTTCCAGTAATGGCCACGTTGTAACTCTGGATTGGTTTTTTTTGTTTGGAAAATCCATGGTTTAATAATTTTTAGTAGGTTATCCATTTCGTGGAGCAGCTAGCTGAGTCAAGTGATGTGATAGCCCAGTGATCACTGGATTTTTGTAAGAGGAAGGTGCTTGGAGATGCAGTTGGAGGAGGGGAGAGGGTGTAATTCTGCTTTTTTGTGTGGAAATGGCCTGTGTTTGGATCGGATTACACTAACATGGAGCTGCATCCTTAGATGAACTTGCTTGGGGAGATGCTGTGCCTTTTCACTTTTGTGTTTGGAAAGGGTTTTGCTGGATAACTCCTTGCTGTGAGCGACTTAAAATTCTTACTGCCCTTCTGCAAAGGGAGCATTCGCTTCTCTATCCATGTCTCCAAAAGGCTTTCTGCCTCCACAGAGACCAAAATTTTTCGATGCCTCATGCCCGAGGTGTTTCAGTGAGATTCCCTTTGTGCTAGGACCTGATTTTAACAAGATCTAGATCAATATGGAACTCTCAAAAATCCTGGAAATCTTAGGAATCGGTGGTGCTGCTTACTGAGGAAACACTGATTGGTGGAGCAGAGCACCAAGGCAGAAGACTGATTTCTCCTGGTGAAGCTGTTGAGGGTAAGGGTATTTGCTGTAGCTAGGGTGAGCATTAGTTACGTCCTTCCCTCTCTCACTGGCACTTAGTGGCATCACAAGTAAGGTAATTCAACTCACTGATCTGGCAGAAGATGGGGTTTTAGGGTACCTTTTCTGCAGTGAGTAAGTTGATCTAATGAGCACCAGAAGCGAGGTGAATGAGGAGGATCTGTGTGGGGAAGTTGAGGGTGAGCAAGGGAACATAAATTGTCTCCTAATGGCATCTGAGCTACTAGGGAACTTGGTGTATGTAGCTTCACATGCATTTTAACCCCACTCAAAGTACTTTATTTATCTGCCACAGTTTCCTTCTTTCAAAAAAATCTGTATTCTCTCCCTTCTCAGTGTGTTTATTTTCAGGCTTCATTTAATTTTTCTCCTCTGGGGTAAGATCTTTAAGGCAGTTGCTTCTCCAAGAGCTTTTATATTCTAGGTAGGTTTATTGACCAGCTGTTTCTAGCTGAAATAGAGTTTGGCCAGTTAGGAGGAGGTGTGTCTCAGTTGAGGAGAAGGTGGCCACTGCTGAAGCAGTGCAAGAAGCCAGTTTTGGATCAGCAGGGAGATGCCTGGGCAGGACTTGAGGGCAGATGGATGCGGAAGACCAGACTGGAGCAGCAGCACTCTGCTTGCCAGTTAAAGAATTTTCCAGAGTTTGAGGAGCAGGTTTGAAGCAGCAATTCCCTGATTTAGCCACCCATCCTCTGCAGTGTTAATGCTGTTGCCCTACTTTAAAGTCATCTGCTGCCCTTAACACCATTTCAGAATTTGAAAAGTTGTCTGGCTGAGACTATTGCACCTCCTTTTCTGCTGCACTGGTCTGTTTGCTTATACACCAGGAAAATGTTTGGTGAAGGCTGTGAAGCTCAGAATCTCTGGATTTAAAAAGGGCTAGATAAAGGGGCTGTGCTGGTGCTGGTGCCCTGGCTCCTGGAAGCTCATGTAGAGGAGTCTCATTTAGAGGTCTCAGATACACTACGGAGGAACCAGCTCGTATTTTGGAAACAAATAGGCTGTTGGTGATATTAAGACTATCAGAAATTTTTTTTCTTAAATCTTACATGGAATTTTAACCTTCTAAAAAGTCAGGTTGGCTTTTTTTTTCCAGTGGAATTCTGTTGAATAATCCCTTTTGCTCCCTTTTCTGACTTTAGCCCCTCCTGCTGCTACTCCCTGTGTAGCTCATGTTTCTTGCTGCAGGAAACTCCCTGATCATCTCAATGTGTTACTCCTCTGCTAAGCACTCTCTTCAGTCTCACTTCTCTTCCTCTTGGCTGATGAAAGCCTTCTCCAGTCCTTTTGCAATCCTGCAATTCACTGCAACTCATCTTTCTGCTGCTGGAAGATCTCCCTGGTTCTGCATGACCTCTTCAGCAGCTTTTGCCTCACAAGGGTTGCCAGTGAACACTTCATCCACTCTGCTTCTGACTCTGTTCCTCCTGAAAAGAACTTGCCACCACAGATACCAGCTTCTAATGTAATATTCAAGTTAAGATCTGTTGGGAGCAACAAGTAGCTGGAAAGTTCGTGTGAGCAGAAGAAGAAAGAGTTGAGGGCTGGGGGCTGAACTGGGCAAAAGAGGGACCGAGTTGGTATCAGTAGGGCATTGGAGCTGAGGGACTGGAGGAAGAGAGGCTCAGAAATTGCCAAAGTACATTGGAGGACTGGAAGCACAGAGCAATTTGCCTCAGTTCGCTAATCTCTCTTGAAAAGAGAGGCGGTCAGGTCTGTAACCAGAATCGTTTCAATGAGCTGCAGCTGCTCCTTCACTCCACTACCTTTTTAAGAGTTCAGGATGCTGTAGCTTCCAAGTATAGCATGCCAATAAAAATATGAGAATATGTGCATTACATTTCTGATGGTGGTAATACAAGATTTAAACTGTGAGTACGATTTCTGGGTGATTTCAGAATCCCAGCTTCCCTGGTCCCTGCCATGTAGTAAAGCTGCGCAGGGAGCATGGTATTGAGATATTCTAGTACAAAAGCTGTGTAATGTAGTGAAATACAGTTTGGTTCTTTCTGTAGCCTGACTTAGTTTCCAGTTCTTTCAATGTAGATCTGGAGTCCATCTCAGCCTGAGCTCCTGGGATCCTGTCACCATGGAGACCGAAAGTGAGCAGAACTCCAACTCCACCAGTGGGAGCTCCAGTTCTGGAGGAAGCACCCGTCCTCAGATCTCGCAGATGTCTCTCTATGAGCGACAGGCAGTGCAGGTGAGACACGGGTACGCTCTGGGATGGCAGTGCATCACTGGAGGGTGGTGGTGAGCCCTTTTCTGTTCCTCTGAGTTGTTGTGCGTCAAGGTGGGACCGTGCTCAGAGGATTGTCATGTTTTCAGATTTAGAAATTCTTATGCTAGGCCTGATGTTTAGTTCTTGTAGCCTGAGGCTTCATGTTTTATGGGTTATTCTTTCAGTGTCCAGCCTCCTAGATTTAATCTGTGCTGTGATCCAACAGATTGGTTTTAGCCTGCTTTTCTAGAGCAAGTCAGTTTGCTGTCCCAGTTCCTCTACTCCCTCCGTACACAAACTACACAGGAGCACTTGTCTGCCTGTGTGAGCATGCACATCCCCAGATTCCTGGAGTTAATAAAGTCTTGCAAGAGTGATTCCCACTGTCCTGGAATACACTTGTGATTCAGTGTGTTACCAAATTTGTAACTGTTTGTAACTACGGATTTGGATGTGCTTATCTGGTGCCTGCTTTTTCACGTGGTCTAGGGATGTTCTCATGGCTGTTACTTATTTCTTCATTGCTCTCTTCAATCACGTTTCAACGGCATGCAATTTTTAACAATTGGGTTTTCTTCTTTATCTAGGCCCTGCAGGCACTCCAGAGACAGCCCAATGCAGCCCAGTACTTCCATCAGTTTATGCTCCAGCAGCAGTTTAACAGTGCCCAACTTCACAGCCTGGCTGCTGTCCAGCAGGTGAGTTGCCAAGAGGCAGAAGGAGAGGAGTTGGATCGTTCTCTGGGGAAGATCCAGAGGTTCTCTTTTTATACAGTGCCTTGTGCACCGAGTTGTCCTGATCCCTGATGAGACAATGAGTCCCTAAACACATTGCTTAGAGTTAATACAGCTAGTCAACTGGAAGCCTGAAGCAAAGATTCATTTGTTTTTCAGGTACAGAGCAGGGGAAGATAAAATTTGGCATCCCCATCAAGGAACTTGCACTTCAGAGGCCTATGACTACCTCGTGCACCTTCTTTAAATAAAAGATGGGTGGCTAAATCTGCAGTGGATGCAATAGTGTTTAAAAACTGTATTAAAGGGAACAGTGGGTTGTTACTTCTCTGAGAATAAATGTTTGTGTTTGCATGAAATTTCAGGCAGCATCCTCTGAAATTTCTGTCTTGGAACTTAGTAGCCCATGTTTTCTTTACCAGCAAGAGGGTAAACCTGTCCAACCAGGAGGTTGTCTCTAATTGAGACATATATAGATCAATATAAATCAATATATTTTATGATATTTAATTGTTAAATGATTTTTTTTTCTTTATCAACTTTGCTCACCTACTAGACTTAATCATCAGTTCAAAATGGATTGTGTGTGACATGGATACATTCTGTTTGTGTAGCAATATCTCAGTAGCTGCACTCCTTGGCAGTTAGTCCAGGATGTGATTGTTCTCAAAATCCCTGACTGCAGTCTTATAGTACAAAAGGAATAGGATCCTCTCATCAGTTTTGCACAAATCTTAGTTACAAAACTAACTAAACTCCTGCAGGGGAATTCCCATGGCATCAGAGAGGGGGAAATAAGGAAATCTATCAATATTTATGTTCTTCCACAAACCATATGCTCTCTAATCTGAATTTTGTTACTTGGAGTGCTACCATTGCATTGCTACTAAACTGCCTAATTAGCCCAACAAATTACTGATATTGCAGGGAACGTCTGGGTGTTAACAGCGGATTTCAGCATCAGGGTGAGGGGTGCAGTGTGTAGTACGATAAGCTGGGCAAGAGTAGTGCATGGACCCATGGGTGGAAGGACTGGAGGTCCTGCACTGAGGGTAAGGGGCTAGGTGTTGGCAGAGCCAAATAATTGGGCTGGATTGAAAAGTTTGTTCAGGCACTCATTTATCTCTCTTGCAGGCTACGATTGCAGCCAGTAGACAAGCCAGCTCCCCCAACACTAGCACCTCGCAACAGACCACCACCACCCAGGCTTCTGTAAGTAAAACTGTTCCCTCACACACATATCGAAGCCTCCCTCCACTCCCCGCCTTGTTCTGTCTCCTCCTTGTCTTTTTAGGATGCACACAGCTTCTGAGAATGCTGGGAAATAACAAGATGCAGACAACTTTGAGGATTTGGGGTGCTGTCATTATTGGTGGGGCTTGAGGAAACCAGATAAGGTTTTTGGGTGGGAGAGGCCTCTTAGCTGGAAAGGTAGACATGGATCTCTGTTTGCTGAGGTTTTGGGGATACATTGTCATGGATTAGAAAAGGATCAGGACTTCTAAGAAGGAGTCGTGAGCAGCTTGAAAAGGAGTGTTCTTTTCGTCTTAGGCAGAGCAGTAGTTTGTTGAATGAGAGGATGCCTGGTTTTATAGTGAGCGTTGAGGAGCCTGGATTTGGTCAGAGAGTAGATGAGTTGGTAGAGAAGGTTTTGTGGGTTTTTTACCTTTACTTGGGAGGCTGGAGAAAATGATGTATTTTTTTGGATCTCTTATTGCAGTTGCATGCTAGCAGTGATTCTCAAGCTCAGCATACAGATGAGGTCAGTATCCAGGGCTTTGGCTAATTTAGATTGTGTAGCCTTTAAGACAAGCCCTCTAAGACAAGAACTTTCTTCTTCTTGGTCCCCTGTGGGATACAGGAAAAAAATGTAAAATGTCTCTTCTGACTGTACCCCACTAAGTGTATTTGTGCTTATTTCTTGGCCTCCATCTCTTCATATGTGATTTGAAGCTTTTTTCTCTTGTAAGATCAACCTTGCCACCACCTCGGCTGCTCAGCTGATCAGTCGGTCCCAGAGCGTGAGTTCCCCCAGTGCCACAACGCTGACGCAGTCTCAGCTCCTCGGGAACACCACCTCGCCGCCCCTCAACCAGTCACAGGCACAGATGTACCTTCGGGTAAGAGATGTGCATCAAAATGTGTCCTGACCATGAGCCTCACTTACCAGCCACTGCAGAGTTTCACTGCTTGGGATTACCAACACTTATGGACTAACCTAGCTTAAAGGACGTTGCAGTATATTTTAAAATTGGATGGAGAAGCTCTCGTTCCTGAAACCACAAGTTTGGCTCTGGGCTGAGCTTTTGAGGTAGATGAGCTTTGTATTGTGCGGCTCAGGTGAGAGTGTTAACAACGGTGTGTGTCTCTGCTCTGCATAGATGTTAAAGGTTCCATAGCACTTCTCACTAGAGTGTAAATGTGAAATATACGTCCTAGACTTGAATGTAGCTCACAGAAAAAAAAGCTGCCCTTCTGGTTCAGTGCTGGAACAGATACATGGTAAATTACTCTTCTACTGCTTGCTGAGCTCAGGGATGTAAATCAGAATTCAAGTAAGCCTAGACAAATAAGTCAATGTGAACAAATGTCGTCCTTTTAATTGCTTTGAAGTGCACCTAGGTAGAAAGCATTAAGCTCGACTATGGAGTTAGTCTGGTTACCTACTTGCAAAGTATTTTCTGTTTGTCTGTTGACTTCAGATACAGATTTTAATACCCTTCTTTTTAAGCAGCACTAATCTTGGATGTATGGTTTTTTATCACTGTTTTTCAACCAGTTCTAGATATACAGCCTTGGGCAGTCTGTGGGAGTTAGCCCAGGCCTATGTTCGACAGAAGAGTGCTTGTTTCCATAAGGAAACTGTTCCCAGTTTGCTGCTTCAGAGGGTTATGTTCAGTGTTACAGTGCAGGGAGGGTTGGTGGTTTTGCGGTGTGTGACATTGCAGCCCAGTGTTCCTCTGTAATCTGTTTGCTTGCGGTTTTTTTGTCTTTCTTTCTCTCTTCTGCCTCCATTCCTTTCATTCCACATCACCTGATCCTCAACAGCCACAGCTGGGGAACCTGTTGCAGGTGAACCGGACCTTGGGCCGCAATGTGCCTCTTGCCTCCCAACTCATCCTGATGCCCAATGGGGCTGTGGCTGCTGTCCAGCAGGAGGTGCCACCCACTCAGTCTCCTGGGGTCCATGCAGACACAGACCAGGTCAGTGACCCCGCTCCCAGGGTTCTCCCTTTCCCCTGCATCTGCCACACCCCACTCTGGTCTTTGTCTCAAGCTGTCCCTATATAGCAGATTAGAGCTATTTTATCCCCAGCCCGTGTCCATGTGCAGGCAGGAGATTTTGCCACCATGTTTTCATGCTTGTTTTTTGCCTCCAGAGGTGAGATTAATTTCTGCTTAAAATTTCTGAGGTGAGCACAGGCTGGATCAATCCCACCTTCACAGTTTCTTGGTTGTGCTTGTGTGAAAAGAACTCTTGAGTTCTATGTACAGTTTTCAGTCACGCTGCAATTAAGAGTCTTTGCCAGAGGTACTATTCTTTCATCCAGTTGGTTCATTGTTGTAAAGATGCCAAAGACTTGTCTGAAGCAATTTTTTTCAAGAAAAGTCATCTGTGATCAAATTTTGGAGATAACATGGCATTTGGAGGAGAAGTAAATACAGAGGATGGCAGCACCAAAATGCAGAGGAGCTGGTGAAATCGGAAGGGGTGCTGGCCATGAGGAGATCTGTGGGCCTGGGGGAGGCAGGTGGCACAAAAATTGAAAAGGAATGACTGGTCTTTAAAGGAGTATCTCAGTGCTTTTAGAGCCATGTTAAGCTGGGTCCTACCAATGCCAGGGTATGGCAGGCAGGTCTGGAGGCTATCCCATGCCTTGGAGAAAGATGGTGTCCCCAAATCCTGTTCACAGAGTGCCATGAGATCTTTAATTTCCATCAGAGACTGGGCAGGAGGGAGTTGAGGATAATATGCTTCCTGGGGAGGGCCGTGCCTGAGCTTTGCCCTGCAGTGTCAGCAGCTCCTCACATGAGACTTGAGGCATCAACTCAGCCTGCATCCCAGCGGGGTGTGTTGCTTACGCGTACTCTGTCACACTCCCGGCTAGTACCGTGGATAAAGCAAGTGGGTTCTGTTTGGTGTGTGTGTCTCTAGGTGCAGAACTTGGCTGTGAGGAGCCAGCAGACCTCGGCCACTACTGCCCAGCTCCAAGGCTCTGCTCAGAAGACAGCCCTGGCAGGAAGCTCCCAGGCTTCGGGCCTACCGCAGGCCACCAGCACGGGCCAGACCATGGCCGTGGCCCAGGCCTCCTCCAGCGGGGCGGGCCAGTCCCTCAACCTGAGCCAGGGAGCAGCGGGCAGCAATGGTGTCTCCGCGGGTGTGGTGGCCACTGGTGGGAGCCAGCCCTCGATGGGATTGAGCCAGAGCTCCTCGGCAGGTGCCGCTGGCAGTTGCCAGAGGAAAGGCACGGGAGTGGTTCAGCCATTGCCGGTGGTGGCTGCCCAGGCCGTGACTGTCAGCCAGGGGAGCCAGACGGAGACAGAGACTGCAGCCGCAAAGAAGGGTGACACGGACAGTGGTGGACAGCAAACAGTGGGCATGAACCTCACTAGGACTGCTACACCAGCACCCAGCCAGACGCTGATCAGCTCAGGTAGGCACTCATCTCTTATTTTTCTCTTCAGAGCCATTGGGCTTTCATAAGAATGACATTTGAAAGCCTGGTGGTAAAAGGTTTTCCAACACATCTCCCAGCTTCTGTCCTCCCAGAGACTTGTCTCAAGGGGTTATCCCTTTTTATTTGCACAAGAAGTTGATTTAGTCCCTCATGTCCTCTGCCAGTAAGCTGTTTTGGAGTTTAATGTCTCAAACCAGTGCAGTGGCTGCCTTATTTTTGTTGTTGTTGTTCCCAGCTGCACTGTTGCTCACTTCTGTGCTCTGTTTTTTCTCTGTGTTTGTACAGCAACATATACGCAGATCCAGCCACACTCACTGATCCAACAGCAGCAGCAGATCCATCTGCAGAAGCAGGTGGTGATCCAGCAGCAGATAGCCATTCATCACCAGCAGCAGTTCCAGCACCGCCAGTCCCAGCTCCTCCACACAGCCACCCATCTCCAGCTGGCTCAACAGCAGCAACAGCAGCAAGCAGCATCTCTGACCCAGCAGCAGCAGCAAGCTCAGCCTCCGCAGCAACAGGCTCCCCCCCAAAGCCAGCAGCAGGCACAGACCCTTGTGGTGCAACCTATGTTGCAGTCCCAGCCACAGCATTTACAGCTCCAGCAGGACAGTCCGTGCCAGCCAGCCACCAAGTCACCTATTCCTATTCAGTCAAAATCTCTGGTCACCCCCATCAAACCCCCTCAGCTTGGGCCTGCCAAAATGTCAGCAGCACAGCAGCCTCCCCCACACATCCCCGTGCAGGTAGTGGGCACTCGGCAGCAGGGCTCAGGCCAGGCCCAAGCGCTGGGCTTGGCTCAGATTGCTGCAGCAGTGCCGACATCCCGGGGAATGCCGGCTGTGGTCCAGCCTGTTTCCCAATCCCATGCTGCTTCCCCATCATCATCTTCAGCTCCAGCATCCTCACAGGAAGCTCCCCCTCTCACCACAGGGGTGAATTTGGCACAAGTTCAAGGCACAGCCCACATGGTGAAGAGCCCAGCTTCCTCTCCAGTTGTGGCTCAGATGCCAGCAGCATTCTACATGCAGTCTGTCCAGTTGCCAGTAAGTGATACCATTGAGAAGGAGAATAGCATATGGATTCTCTTTGTTCATTCCTAGGACACCAATCGCAGTCCAGGCCCAGGTCAGTGGGATGGGATGGGTAAGGGGTTTGGGGAAAGGGATGTGGAGACTTTTTTACCCTCAAAACCACTAATTCCAATCCAGCCCCTGGGGTTACTGAGTACAAGCACTTCTCTTCCACATTATCGTTCAGAGGCTTGCATGAAGTTAATAGGTGAGACTCAGAGCCTGCCCCAAATGGGGTAGGTGTCCATGTCACATACTCATGAGTATCACATTTAACAATGGGGTTGGGTTGACCTTGGCTGGCTGCTGGGTGACCACCAAGTTGCTGCTCTATCACTCCCCCTTCACAACACGACAGGAGGAGAAAAATACAGTGAAAAGCTTCAAATAAGCTTTGGTTAAGATGAGGATGTGGAGATCACTTGCCAATTACCATCATGGGCAAAACAAACTCAGTTTATGGAAATTACTTAATTTACTGCCAATTTAGTGTAGGATAATTGGAAATAAGAATAAATGCAAAAAACACCTCCCCCCTTCTTCACAGGCTCAGCTTCATTCCCAACTCTTCTACCTCCTCGCTGAGTGGTGCAGGAGGAGAGGAAATGGGATTTGTGGTCAGCTCTTAAGGTTTTGTCTCTCCCTCATGCTTTTCCCTTGCTTTAGGATGGGGCAATCCCTCCCACAGGATACAGTCCTTCACAAAGGATACAGTCCTTCATAAAGTCCTTCTCCAGTGTGGGTCTTTCCCACAGGCTGCAGTTTTTCATGAACTGCTCCAGTGTGGATACTTCTGGCTTACAGATCCCGTGGTGTGTGGTACCAGCCACTGACTAGGCCTCAGAGGATCCCCTAGCAGCAGGCTATGCAGAGGAAAACTCATATTCCATAGGCGTTGTCTATGCTGTGAATTGTCCAGCTAGGGCCTACCTAAATCCCGGGGAGAACAGCACTTTGCCAGCTCAGATCATAGAATCATAAATAATTGAAGTTGAAAAGAACCTTAAAGATCATGTAATTCCAACACCCTGCCATGGGCAGGGACACCTTTCAGTAGACTAGGTTGCTCCATCCAGCCTTGCCTTGAACACCTCCTTAGCCAGTTGCTGAGACTCTTTCTAAACTCTCTCTGCTTCTTCAGGAAGGTGTCACAGGATTTGTCTGATTTTTAGAGGGGGGGGACAATTCTGCTCCTGGTGAATGTGTGTGCTTTACTCTTTCGACTCTCCATTGAAACTGATGTGATTTATCCAAAGGCCTGTTTGGAAACTGCTGGGTGAATGCTATTCCATTTCTTCCTGCAATAATCCTTTGAGGTTCACACACTGTCTTGGTATTATACCAATGTATCAGCGTGACTTGGGACACCAGATCCTAGTCTGTGGCATGGTAGTGAGTCTTCTCAAGCTTTGTTCCTTGCTAGGCAAATGCTCCCAAGTAGAGGTATGCACTGAGGGAGCTAGAGGCATCTCCAGAAGAAGCTGAGCTGGAAATCCAGTGTGATGGATTGTTTTGATCTGGCTTGTTCTTTGCTTTTGGAGCTTTCCTGTTCCTCTTTGTTCATGCAGGGCAAATCTCAGACCTTGGCAGTAAAGCGCAAGGCAGAGTCAGAGGAGGAGAAGGAGGAGTCACCCAGTGTCACTGCACTCCTGCCTGCCAGGTCCTCTCCTGTAACAGACAGCCCCAAAAACATGGAGGAGAAGAGTGGCCTTGGAGGTGAGGTACAAAGGAGAGCTCTGCTTGTGTGTGCTAATGACCTGATCTTGAATTTCGTTTGAAGTAGACAGAGCAAAGGTAACTGACTCCTGTGCTGTTAACTTTCCAGATAATTCTGATACTGCTGCTATTGCAACCCCCAATGCCACATCAAGTGAAGGAGCCTCAGTCACCGCCACCTCTGCTTCCACCCCAAACCTGGCAATGGTGTCACGTCAGATGGGAGACTCCAAACCTCCTCAAGCCATCGTCAAGCCCCAGATCCTCACACACATCATTGAAGGCTTTGTCATCCAGGAGGGAGCAGAGCCCTTTCCAGTAGGGATTTTTTTGTTATGGGGGAGGGAGGTGTAGCACTTTCTTGGGAGGGTAGTGGGCTTCCATCTTTGCATAGGATTATCTTTCCCCATATTCCAATTCAGCATTTTTAGCCTGAGACACAGACAGTGAAGAGGAAGGGAAGGGAGGGAGGTGTTATGAATGAAGCAAGGCATTAAGAGGTGTCATTTAAGAGAAGGGGTTTGAAGGAGTAAAACAAGTGTTGCAGCAACTGCTTATTTCAGTAGCCACCAAAGCAATAATTAATGCAGGAATTGTAAGGAGGCTCTCCTCTCTGTGAGGGAAAGATGCATTTTGAACAGGCAGCAAGTGAAGTTGAAGTAAATACAGGGAAATGGAGTTGCATGGAATTGGACATTAAGCAAGGCAGATAGTGCTTGGGGATCTCTAAATGAACCACCAAGCCTGTGAGTCAGGAAGCAGTAATGACTTTTTTCAGTATGTCTCCTTCCCTGTTAAGCAGAGAGATTCTTCTGAGCTGAATTTTGAGCTGCACATACCTTGGCAGAGGGTGGTGGACACAGGGAATCCTTTACTGGTGGGTCCAACTCATTCTCTCCTTATCCAGGTGGGTTGTTCTCAGCTGCTGAAAGAATCTGAGAAACCACTGCAGGGAGAGGCTCCTTCTGGCCAGAATGAAAACCTGTCCACCAATCCTCTGGGAGAGGATAGTGCTTCCATGGGTGAGTTTCAGCACTAGGAGGACTAGCTAGTGTTACTGAAAGTTTCTGCTCTGTATTACTTACTTTATCCATTACAGACTTGTATCTCTTCCTGCTAACTCCTTAGAGACTCGAGATATGGATCTAGGGTCTGGCTTTTTTTGAGTGCCAGAAGACCGACAATGCTTTTTTTGTTGTTGCACATATGATCTAACACATCCTTTGTCAGTAATAAGCAGGAGATTTTGAACTGTACCTGTCTTTAATGACTGAAGGCTATGAAGGCTGTGTGGACAGAGCAGAGAGTGCAGTGGTGGAAGTTTCCCCCACAGGCTTGTCGGATGTGAGGAATATGCTATTTTTCGCTTGTTCCATGAAGTGGTACTGACCAGGAGAAAAAACCTGCTCTGTTTGATATCCTGGGGTCCTAATTAGCGGAGTTTGTGCTTCTCTTTTACCAGTTTCTTCCCCAAGCTAACGACTTATTAGATTCAGTAGAAAATAGTGCTTGGAATCTATCTGCTCGGAAGAAGAGCAGTGGAATGGGGAATCATTGGGTGTGTGATCTGTTTCAGTTCAGATGACCAACTGGTGTGTGTCTATCTCACTAGAGCTTGACAAGAAGGCAAACTTGTTGAAGTGCGAATATTGTGGGAAGTACGCCCCAGCAACCCAGTTCCGTGGCTCCAAGAGGTTTTGTTCCATGACCTGTGCTAAAAGGTAATAACAGTAAGATGTAATATTCCTTATCTCTGACTATGCATTTGCTGGAACTGGGCATGTGCCCCTTCTCCACACTTCAGTACATCTGATCCTCCCTCTGTGGCATGTACTGGCCACAGAGATCCTTTAGCACTCTAAATGATTTGTAAATGCTTCTAGGTCTGGAGAGGTGGATGTGGTGCTAAGTATAAACAGGATTTCTGGCTTGCTCAGAAAATGAAGTGAGAAGGAGGGAATTCCGGGGCTGTAAAGAACCTCTTTTCAGAGAAATGTACATTTGACTGACTAAATAAATACGTACTGGTAGCTGTCTGATGCGTTGGTACTAGACAAAGACACAAGGGAGCATTGGGGAAAAAACTGGGGAGAAGTTAGACTAGTCATTGCTGCCTCTTGTTGATAGCAGAGTGCTTGTTATGGGTCTTTTTTCCCTTAGGGGAATGACTTAATTGACCCTTCAGATGTTAGATCAAGACTCTGGTGTCCAAATATTGCTTGTGTCAGAAGTCTGGACTGATTCCTTCCAATGGGAAGTCTTAGAAGGAGGAGGAACAGAACTTGATGGTAAAGAGGAGTCTTATCCCCATCTAGAGCAAGGAGAAGTAGTAGGTTTAGATAGCTGCTGCTTTCTAACTGCTGCTCTGCTTCTGCTTACTTGAGGTACAATGTCAGCTGCAGCCATCAGTTTCGGCTGCAGAGAAAGAAGATGAAGGAATTCCAGGAAGCCAACTACGCCCGTGTGCGCCGGCGGGGACCACGGCGCAGCAGCTCCGAAATCGCTCGAACAAAGATCCAGGGCAAGCGCCACAGGGTAAGGACACAGACCTGTCAAGGCAGGTCTGTGTAGAATTTGTCCCTGCCAGCTGTACCACTTTGTCACAGTGGATGCAGTCATACAGGATGTGCCGAGTGCACGCTGGCACACTTGTTACACAAGGCACAGGGAGCTGTTCTAATCACTCACAGACTGCAGGAATAGGTATTCACGTTTGTACTTGTTCTGTGCACTCTGCATTCGCTCCTGTGTGCGTCTTGAAGGTCTCAGTGAGTGAGCTCAACTGACAGCCTTGGCAGGAAACAATCCACTTCTCCCATTTGATTAGCAGTCTTCCACAGGAACGACTTGAATTGGGTTATAGAAGAATTGAATGAGCTTCAGTTCTGATGTGAGGAAGAGAGGGAGCTCTTGTGTCAGCTGCCCCTGGACCAACAGCCTGAGACAGTTGTTCCAGACTGTTGGGACAACTTCTGCTGCTCCCAGTGTCTTGTTTTGCAGCTTGGAATTGTGAATTTCTGACAAAACCCCTTTTGTTTTCTTTTTTACTTATGGGCTTGTAGGGCCAGGAAGACTCAAGTCGAGGCTCTGATAACTCCAGCTATGATGAAGCTTTGTCCCCTACATCTCCAGGACCCCTGTCAGTAAGGGCCAATCATGGAGAGAGGGACCTGGCAAACTCTAATATGGCCCCACCTACCCCAGATCTACATGGCATCAACCCAGTCTTCCTGTCCAGCAATCCTAGTCGTTGGAGTGTGGAGGAAGTGTATGAGTTCATTGCATCATTGCAAGGTGAAGTTAAGATCCTCTCCTGCACTCCTGTGATCCAGTAGCATGGGGAGATTGGGCTGTCTTCCTGGAAAGAAAATGGTGTCAGTGGTGCCTACTGCTTTTGAACATGTTTCTGAATTGGAGTAGATCTTAGAGATGGATTCTCAAGATTTATTTCTCAAGTAGCCTGTGTGCTCAGGGAGACTGCGAACTAGAGTGGGGAAAGGGGTTGGTTAGATTCCTAGCTTGCTTTTCTGTACCTGACAGAGGTGCAAAGAGTAGCAATGAGGGGAGTGCCCAATGCACATGTGTTTCTCACTGCTTTTTTTTTTCTGTTTGCTTCACAGGGTGCCAGGAAATTGCTGAAGAATTTCGGTCACAGGAAATTGATGGTCAGGCCCTGTTGCTTCTGAAGGAGGAACATCTCATGAGTGCCATGAACATCAAGCTGGGACCAGCTCTCAAGATCTGTGCCAAGATCAATGTCCTCAAGGAGACCTAAGAACTCTGAAGCCAGAGGTCTCACTTTTGCTCTGACCCTAGGGCAGCTGCCAGTTTTGGAGCATCCTGCTGGGGCGGGGAAGAATGGGACAGTCCCCTGTGGTCTTGCATTCAAGAAGAATGAGAAGGAATTTAACTGATTGAAACTGCCACGCACAAGCCCATCTCTTGGTCTCTTAATGGTGCTACACGGTTGAGGAAAACTGCCACCTGGGGCCTTTAAACAACTTTCCTTCTTCCTGATTTTGAATATGCCTCCCCTATATACCATATAAAGATGTTAAGGGGATCTCTTTCTGTCTTAAAAGACTGCTGAAAGGGAACTGCCCTCACCCCTTTTTGCCACAGCAGGTCTGCTAGATCTTAGCTTTGAATACCATTGCCAGAATTCAAGGCATAGGAAGAGCTGGCCCCATATGGACATTGGGAGCACCTGTGCTTGGGGCTTTTATGAAGGGGAACTAGCAAATTGCAAGTGACAGAGGTGACAAACAAGAATTTGAGCAAAAGGGGCTGCTGCTTTTCCACTTTTAAAAATACCTAGGCTGCTCATGAACTGGGTTTAATAGCCATTCCAGCATGCATACCAAACTTGAAGGCCTGTGGCAATAGGAGCTGTCTTCACTCTGCATGTGTACAGGAGACAGCAAAGCTAAAGTGTTGTGGCAGCTATTCACTCCAGGTGCTCCTCTCAGAACCAGTCAGAGGATTTTTCCTGAGTACTTACGACAAAGTGATGGGAAACTCGAAGGGGAGGGGGATTGTCTTACATTAGGGAACCTTGCAGCACTAGGTTTGTCTTCCCATTGTGCTAGAGCATAATTTACAGATCCAAAGCAGTCTCCAGAAGCACCAAGGCTCTTCATGAAAGGAGCTGGGGTTTTGTTTTGTGTGTTTTCTTACCAGTTTGTATTCTTTTTGTGTCTGTCTTCATTATCCTCAGGAGAGCTTACTGGACAAAATTCAGGCTGGCAGGATTGCACTGCTTGCCTCAGGCTTTTTTTTGGGTTTTGTTTTTGGTTTTGGTTTTTTTTCTGTTGTGTTGTAAAAGGAGTATTTCTCAGTTACAAGGAACCAAACACACACCCTACAACAACTGAATACTAATCTTTTAATGTGACTTCACATTTCTAAAGGGTAAAATTTACGTTCTCCTACTCAGCCCCTCCAGGTTTGGTTGGGGGTTCTTTGGTTGGTTTTTTTTTTAAGGACCGAATGTGGTATTCTGAAGTTTTGTAGCCAAATTGCCAAAGGTGAAAACCTGGGCAGAGTTATTCTCTTCCAGAAGCACCTCTGCTTCAAAGAAGCAAAATACCTGAAGGCGTTACACAAACTGTGAAGAGGTAAGTGCCCTCTAGAGCCAAATACCTGAAAGCAAGATGGTGTTATAAACCATGTATCTCAGCTTTTCTGTTTTCAGAAGTTTCACATGAATATTTGAGTGAAATGCAAGACTGTTCTGTGTGTTAAGCACCTACTGTTGCAGGAAAGCTGCAGTGGCATGGGAGAAAGCCTAATAGCATAGGTAGGAAAACATTAGAGATCTTTGAAATGGGGTCTTTATTGACCCATGGTAGAAAAAAAGGAAAGTGCTTAGTAGAAGGATAAAATGTGGCAGCAGCTTCCTAGTCTTCTTAACTGCACTGTTGAATCTCACTTCTGTGACATCCTTGTTCATGTGAGAAGACTTCTGAGGCTTTGTGAATGCAAATGGCCCAAAGGAAGCTGCCCATGCTTACTTGCACCCTGGTACCACGGTTTGGTCTGATGTAATCTGGGGGCAGGGAAGGGGGGGGTTAGAATAAAAAATGAGCAGAGGAAGGCTGCCCTTAAACAATTTTATCCTTAGCAGGCTGGGTGTGATTAAACTCCTTGGCAGGGTAGGCAGGCAGGTAGCCTGCCACTGTTACCAGCTACTCCTGAGGACTGGATTTTATTTCAGCCAAATTGGAAGGCTTCACTTCTTCATTTCATGTTCAATGTTCTTAATAAAAAAATGCTTGATCAGGCTTTGCAGGTCTGGCTGCTTTTTAACCCCTGTCCTGAACCCAAACATTAACTGAGCGTTTGTAAGGTACAAACTTCATCACGATGTTACTTTTGACTGTCAGTGCTGCAAAAAAATACAGAGCATAATCCATCCATCCATAACTACCTGAGCTTCTAAAATTTCAGTTTTGAAAGATGTGGATAGCCTTCCCTTGTATGTCCTAGAGGACCTGGAGTGAAACAAGGTAGCAGCAAAAAGCGTGAACTAACAATAGTATGTTCATTACTGGCAAGAGTTCAGGCACAAGGCACCATGCACTAAAGACCCTTCACTTCTGGGTAAGAAAGATGCTCTGGCACCAAAGCAAACTCTTGTTACATCAGCCCCACACTTCACCAGGTTTTTTGGTCACTTTATTTTTGAAAGTTGTGTTTTGTACAAAAAAAATTACCTTAGACACCACCATGAAAAACAGACTTACTTCCTCTTTTTCCCATGTTATAAGATTGAGACTGTAACAAAAGTCAAAGAAAGCAGGAATTGCTTGCCCACTCCAAACCCAGAAAGAAAGCAGGGCCACCCCTTTTCTCTCAGTGTCTTAAAAATACATGAACCTTGTCTGTACTCTGCTGTTAACACAGCAGGGGCTTGCTTATTCACAGTCTCTGCCCCCCAGACTGTAGGCGGTTCTCTGCCAGTCTACAGTAGGGTAGAATGGGATTGCTCAGAGTCTCAGATTGCTCAAATAAAAAGCAATTTAGAATCAAGGTACCAAGTTCCTGAAAGTTCCCATTAAGTCTACAACTCAACTGCACCTGTTTTTCACCAGGGCCCAAAGAGAAGGTCTTTCTCACTCCCAGCCAGTGGCAGTATGTTAAGTACCATCTGCACAGGGCCAGTGTCTTAAGACTGGCCTGCACCATGCTTAAGGGGACAGTGATTTATGAAAGCTGACCATGTAAGAGTCCCTTATGCAGTTCTTAATGTGTTAGCATTCTTAGCCCAGGCTTCCATGGTTCCTTTGATATAAACTCTGACGGCTTTGTAGGAAAACCCTCTGCAAAGCAAGGAACTTCTGGGGAGCATGAAATCACAATGCTGCCAGTGACTGAGGTGTGTGGGCAGTCACCTCGGGAAGCTTGTGTCAGAACTCAAGCGGCAGCTACCTGTCTCATTTTGTCTCGATGTCACTTTCAGTTTCAGCAAATGTTCCTTTTCCTTAGCAGCAAAATAATTTCCTTTTGCTTCTCACTGATTGAGAAGACTGAGTCAGTATTTTGACTGAAGTCATGAGACTCCATTTAATTCCTATAGTTTTTTAGCATTGCCCCTCTCCAGTGTGAGAGGATGGCATGCATCCCTTTACAGCTGTTGAAGGAAACTGTTGAGAAGTACACACCACTCTGGCATTAGGGAAACAAAAGACTGCAGAGGTGCTAATGCCTCTTCACCCCCCGTGTCTGGCATAGAGCACTCTGTGCCAGTTATGCTGGCAGAAACTGTATAGCAGTGCAGAAGCTAGAAAAGCTGAAAATGCATTCAAAGAAAAGTAATTCCAGTGTCTTACAGATCCTGTAAACCTTAGGGAAAAAAAAGACACAAAATA
The DNA here is from genome assembly GCA_013397115.1 of Edolisoma coerulescens. Taxonomy (NCBI): domain Eukaryota; kingdom Metazoa; phylum Chordata; class Aves; order Passeriformes; family Campephagidae; genus Edolisoma; species Edolisoma coerulescens. The sequence continues at coordinate 849,269 of VWZW01001241.1, forward strand.
TCCCTTTTACAGTGTCAGCTGTTTAAACCCATAGCCTTTTTCCCTTTCCGCACCCATCCACGCCCCTTTTTTCCTCTTAGTGGTTCATCTTCCATTCCTGCTCAGTGCTGAATACTCATATTGCTGTTTTCTGCTCAACTGTCAACACTTCTCCCCTCAGCTCTGCTGCATTTTTAAAACATAAGCCAGCATTATATTTATAAGACATGCCATTAGGAACCAGTGCTGTTCACATCCAGAGGCATCCATGGGACTTGACACAACCGGAGACAGCAGAAGCAAACAGTGTAAAGAAAATCAGAAGTGAGAGAAGGAGAACTGGCTGGGAGGCACCCGGCTAAACAAGCACTGGGGAGATGGGGAGAAAGGATCTTGGTGTGGAAAGCCTATCACATGGGCAGCAAGTGGTCGTCCCGTTCTTCTGACTCCTCTCCCAGCTGGTCATCCCCCACGCCGCGGTATGCGGCTGGTGCGTTCCGAGGCTTGGATCGGCACACAAAGTCACAGCCATCCTACGAGCACAGGACACAGCACCAGCATCAGACGGTTTGCAGTTAACTCAGCATCCAAAGCAAAGCAGCTCCTGTGATTTCTCTTTCCCTAAGGGATTATACCTGTCCCTGTGCTACCTGAAACATCTCCCCAAAACTTGGCATAAAAACATCCTACTCAGTCTTGAAAGCTCTGGGTTAACAGTATGGAGCAACATCAGGCCAAGGCAAGTATGAAGGGTAAACAGCACTGCTTACAGTGACCGAGGAAGGATTTCACAGTCAGATGTAAGCATTTCACAGTCCCCAGGTGAACATTTCTACCTGGGAAGTGTTAACTCCTGAGGAGCACATGTTCTAGTTCGTTATGTAGCAGTTGCAGGACAGAAGCAGGGAATTGGTCTCAGCAAGGAATTAAAAAATGGAATACTCAAGAAAAATGAAACAGATACCCTCTTCTTCTGCTTCAAGGTACTCCACCCTGGTGGTAGGTCTACCCAAAACATAAGAGTCAGTGCCATTTTCTCCTAACATGGGCCAGGCTGAGAATATATAAGGATTTTCACTCACCGCCACCAAATTGCCCAGATCTTGCCAGAAGGCAAAGTGAGGAATCTGCTCCATGCCCTTTGCTCCCACGACAAGGCGCTGGTAGAGGAACCCACCAATGATGTAGACTGCAATCAGTGACACAAACCTAGAAGGCAGAATTAAAAAAAAAAAANGCTGAGGAAATCCTATAGACAAATCTCTTCCAAGCCAACTACCTGCCTCATATTAGCATTGGAACAAGTAGCTGAGCAGCACTCAAGAACAGAGTTATTAAGAGAAACCAGACCCTAAAAGGTCCCCAAGTTATCAATCTGCTTGTATAAATCTTTTAGCAGCATTATGTGAAGTAGTGCCTCTAAGGAAAAACACAGAAAATGAGTCTAGACTCTTGGTCTGAGTTCCCAGCTCTGGCAAAGAGCCATCGTACAATTTTAGGAAGTCAAATCTCCCATGTTTCAGTGCACTGGTCTGTAAGCTATGAAGGAAGATGTTTACTGGGAACAGACCAGCCCTGCATCATGCCTTGAGAAAGAGCTTTTGTCCAAAAAGCTCAGAGGCATAGTAACATCTAATGGTGGCTGTGGGAAAGTATACTGCAGTTATTTAGTCTTACTATAGCATTTGCTATGTTTCTAAATAGCACTGGAGATTATGACTCAGGCACAAACAGCTCTTCCAATGACTCACGTGATCAGTAGAATGGAGCCAACGCTGAGGTGGGAATTCTCAGCTGGACAAGCCACACTGCTGTCCATTTCAAAGAGGTAGAAACACTCCTGCTCCTTTTCCCGCTCTTCAGAAACAATGGTGAATGAACTCTGCAATTTTGGAAAAGTGAAGTCATGGGAAAACATGCCCACACACACTGAACTTCGCCAGGAGACAGTTTTATCACTGTTGGTACGGCTGGGCACCAGACACTGGAGGCCAGCTCGCTGCCCCCTCAAAACCCCTCTGCTCACAACCAACCATTGGTCTGGCAGCCTCCTGATGCTCTCTCACCCCAAGTGTCACTCACCGCTGTAACTCCCCGCTTGCAAGAAATCATTATCACAGCTCGCCTCTTCTCACCACTGCAGTGCCTGCCGTATGAATCACCTCCTTTATAAATCAGCATGATCCAGTCACCTGCCAGGAGAGAAGCAATATAGGCTACAAATCCAGATCAGGAGGCGAAAGGCAGCTACTGAGTAAGCAAAGTATTGAGAGGAATCGTACTTCCATTGAAGACCTGGGTTTCGTTGATCCTTCCTATCACCGTGGTCTTTCCATTCTGTCTATCTGTTTGCACCAGGCCTCCAAAATCGTGCAAGGTGCTGTCGACCTCCCTGCACACCCTGAAATTGTAGATGTAGTTTTCCGTTTTGCCTTTCTCCACAGTCACGTTAAACCTGCAGCAGGGAGAGGACAGAAGAGACAGCCCAGTGGATTACAAAGAACACCCAGAGCAGTGGGCTCTTCACAGCTGGAAGCCAGTCAGAGACCATACTAGCAGGGGGAGCCCATTCTGCAGTCTGACCCAAATCCTCCCCTCCCCTCGGCCCACTGTGCAGCCCCGAGGCCTGCAGGGTGTTGTGCTGTACCTTATGTGGCTCAGGGGCTCCAGTTTCTTCAGCAGGGCTCTCTCCATCTGCGACTCACTGCTCTCATCACCAATCACATCACAGCTCCTCTCTTCTGACTGCTCAGCCCCCGCTACAGCCAGGGCCATAAAGGCCAGCAGCAAGGCAGAGGTATGGCAAGGTGGTGACATCCTGGACACACATGCCACAGAGAACACAGAGGATTAACTGTTTCAGCCCCTGGCAAACTAACTTCAGGGTCACAGAGTCAATGATTAGCCACTTCCTCAGTCCTGACTGCAAAAAAGAGAAGTCAAGATCTAGAAACAACTCACAGTTCACAAGAGACACACTAAATGTGAAGCTCTTGCACAGCCAAAGACAATACACTGGGCCGATCTGGGGCTCTTTTCTGAATTTGCCTTGAGACCACAAAAAGTTTTGCTGCTGAGCACATTAATTAGCTGCCAGAGCAGAGTCCAGCAGGCTGAATGCTGGAGTAAACTTCAGGCATAATCCACTTTTTGTTACTGCATTGCACTGAGAAGCCAGTCAGCAGAAGATTATTTATCAGGCCTCTAATCAATTATCTTCACAGCTCTCGTGTAAAGAGCTCGCAGGGAAGAGCCCTGACTGTGATTAGTCAGGCTCTGTTTGTTCAAGTGCCTTAATCTTAATAATGATCTTTCCAGTACTCCTTTAGCTGAAAATCTAAAGACATTAATAATGTTAAACCACAACTTCACAGAACAGTTTCTTTCTTCCTTTCCTTTACATGAGGGAAGGAGGAAAGCAAGCCATCCTATGTAAGATCCAACCCATGAGGCAGTAATGAAGATAATAATAACAATTATAATAATGCACTATAAGATTTTGCTTTCAGGTTCATGCTGAAATCACATATGAAACCAATCAAACAGAGCAGTGCAACATATTCCCCTCTGCTTCTTACGCCGCAGATTTTGGTAAATCTCCAGACGCTGGTGGAAGGCAGACCCTCCAATAAATAAGCACCTGCCTGCAGGCGGACACAGAGCCCGTTTGACTGAACTTTATGATTTCCCCACAGCCGTGCAGAGTCCTAATGATTTCCCCACAGCTCACAGCTGCTGGGCGGGGGCTCTGCTCGCCACGGGGCACCAAAACAAGGTTAGAAACGCAGAAATCACAGAATGGGTAAGGCTGGAAGGGACCACGCTGGGTCACCTGGTCCAACTTCTCTGCCACAAGGCATGGGATTGTGTCCAGACGGTTCTGGAATATCTCCAGAGAGGGAGACTGCACAACCTCCTCGGGCAATCTGTTCCAGTGCGCGGTCACAGAAATGAGGAAGCCCGTGACACGAGGGCTCGTGACTCCTCTCTCCCGAGGCCAAAAGCAGGACCTGCCCTCAGCCCTAGACACGGCTTCTCCCGGGAACTTGCCGCGCGGCGCTGGGAGCTGCCAGGCCGGGCCCCTCCAGCCGGCGGCCGCTGCCCCAGACCCGCCCGGGACGGAG
>VWZW01001241.1:853390-893220 GCA_013397115.1 Edolisoma coerulescens
GGCCTCGCCGTGCCCCGCTCCCCACCTCCCCAGCCCCGCGCACGCACCTGCGGCCGCCCCGGGCACAGGCGCCGCCGCCCATAGGGAAGAGAGATCCGCGGCTCACGCGCATCCCATGCTGGGCGGCACGGGCGGCACCGGCCTCCTCCGCGTCCCGACCGGCTCCCTCGCCCGCCCCGCAAGCCGGAAGCCCGGAAGAGCGTGGCGGAACTGGCGCCCGGCGCCAATGGGAGCGCGGGAACGGCCGGGATCGCCCGCCCAGGAGCGCTTCGGCAGCGAATGATGCGCGGCGGGGGAAAGACGGGCTGGGCCGGGGGGGAGCGCCCCGGGCCGCGCCCACTTCCTCTCCGCCAGCCAATGGGCGGTGAAACTCGCGCGGAGGCCCCGCCTTCCACTCGCATTCCTGCCAATGAACGACGAGGGCGGGCAGAGAGGAGGGGCCCTCACAGCGCGGAGTCGCCGCGGAGCGCGGAGCCGGAGGGAGTCGCAGCTCCGGTCGCAGCCGCGCGTTCCGCCCCGCCGCGGCGGCGGCAGGCAGTGGGGAGCAACCCCGCGGGATGGGGATCCCCGGACTCCCGGCTGGAAATCAACTCACCCAAGTACTCTGTGACTTCGGCTCGCAGAAGTCGCGCTCTCCCCTCTTCTGTGCCCCGCACAGTTTCGGAGCAGCCGCAGGCAGGTGGCCGCATCAGCAGGAATGAAAGGCTTCCCGGCACCACCCTTCCCGTCGCTCCCGCTGCCGGAGGCGGTAGCAGTCCCTCAGTGTCGTTGGGCTTTGCCATCCCCACCAGGTGCCTCCAGAGTGACTTGTGTTGGACGAGCAAGGGGTCTCGACAGGTTCACGAAACTGCTTTGTGGCCTTGATCCTTTTGATTTTGTCCCCCCTTTGTGTCTCTTTGGTGGATTCTTTCCGTGTTTTGTTATACTTTGGAATAAAAGTGTCTCCCCCAGCTCCCGCAGGTTTTGCCACTGTAGAGGAATTCCAGGTCCAGCATGAAAAGTGTGTGTGCTTGAGCATCTTGGAGGTCATTAATAAAGCTATAAATGATTTGCGACTGGGCTGTTCAAAGGACATCTCTCTCCTTGTGATGTGCTCCCAGAGAGTCCACTTTCCAGGGGTCTGTTACTGGAAGGGACAGATGTTCTTTGCCAGAGTTCTGAGGCTTTTGCATCTTCTCGTTAAGAAAGAAATGCTGCTTTTAGTGAACTTACCAACGTGCTGGAGAAGGCACTTGTTTTGAGAGAAATTTGGGAGGTATCCCCACAGTATGCTGCTTCAGTAGTGAAGAACTGGGGAAGAAGTTCTGCTGGCTCCTGGAAAACTGATTGGTTTAGTCCTGCTGTGATACTGACAGTATGACACGGCTGCAGAACTCAGATTTATTTATTCACACTTAGCTAATAACTGGGAGTTGCCCTCACACCTTCTACAGTGTGATCCCTCCCTCTCTGATTCCTGTCCAAAGAACTCAACTTACTGCTGATATTAGAAAAAAAAAAGGTAAACCACATTAAAACAGAGCTCTTAATTCTTTCCCACCAGCTTTCACTTCTCTGTGTTCTTCATAAATAGTGCTGTCTTTGTGGTCACTCTGGGCTGGCAGGCAGCCTGGGCACTTAAAAAATGGCAAAAGTAGCAGGAGCTGGGAGAGACACCTTTATTTCAAAGTATGACAGGACATGGACATACTGGAGAGAATCTACCAAAGAGACACCAAGCAGGGAAAAAATCAGATCTGGACGTCTAAGCTGTGTCTGAATCCTGTTGGTTACTTTTCAGCTACACAGATTATATTCCCAGCTAAACTCTCCCTTGTGAGTGTAGCAAATTTTCTCTCTCTGAGCTTGAGAGCTCTCTTTAGACCTCTCTTATTCATTCAAAGCATTTAGGACAGACTTTCTTGTCTTGCTCTGCTGTCTTCTGCCTTCCCCTTGCTTTCAAGCACACACTCCCTATCTTGCTGTTCACAGGCTCTACCTAGGACTGGAAGGAATCTTGTGGGTGCAGTATGCCACCCTTAGAGGCAAGTGGAGAAATTTGCAGAAATATCCAATCCCTTCCCTGACATGTGCATAGTAACAAATTGGCCACTCTGTGTCGGATAAGCATCCTCCCATGCAATCATTTCTCACATTTAGAACATGTCACCAGAAGGGGGAACAATCATCCCTGTTGGAGGAAGCAATCATCCCAACTCCTTTGTCGAGCATGCCCAAACAATTATTGGAAATTAACTGTACTGTGCTGTGCTGAAGAAGTGCAGCCTGAGCCTGACAAACATCTCCATGAACTGGAAGGGATCAGAATGTGGATAAAAAGAAAAACCAGCCAACCATGCAGCTGAGAGGTTTCTTGGGGTGCTGGAAGCATCAGTACTCCCTGCCATACAGTCACAGAATCTTTTAGGTTGGAAAGGACCTTAAGATCTTGATGCTTGATAACCCTTTTGGTGAATAAATTTTTGCCAATATCCAATCTAAACCTCCCCTGGCACAACTTGAACTATTCTCCTCAATGGTCAGTACTTCAAAAGAAAAGTAGTCTTTCCTGTTGTTGCTGACCACAGAATCACTAAATGATTCTGTTGGGAAGGGACCTTTCAAGGTCATCATGTCCAACCCTCTGCTCAAGCCAGGCCACCTACAACCTGGCCCACCTACAAGCCCAGGACTATGTCCTTTGAGGGACACACCACAACCTCTCTGGCCTACCTCTGTCAGTGTTCAGTCACCCTCACAGTAAAAGAGTGTTTCCTGATGTTCAGAGGCAGCACCTTCTGTCTTTCAGTTTGTGCCCACGGCCTCCTGTCCTGTTGCTGGGCACCACTCTTTGACTCTTCTTGTACCCTCCCTTCAGGTGTTTATATACATTAATTGGATCCTAACCAAGAAGTCTTTTCTCCAGGCCAAACAGTCCCAGATCTCTCAGTCTTTCCCCCCAGGACAGAAGGTCTGGTCCCTTTATCCTCTTTGTGCCCCATTGGTAGATTCTCCTCACTATGTCCATGTTTCCCCTTGTACTGATGCTGTTGAGGTGTTGAGTCAGAGGGACCTGAGGGATGCCAGCTCTCAGTGCCTGCCTCGTGTCTCAAGCACATTCACACCCGTATTGGGTGTAGACAGAGTTCCCATTCCAGTGTAGACAGAGTTCCCATTCCAAAGTGGAAGTGTCCAAAGCTCACAAGGTTTCCTTTTCAAACCCCTGCTGTCCATCTCTACTTTCCTTCTGACAGCAGTTGGGCTGCTAGCTTGCCGTAGCCATTGCTTATCCCACTTTTCACCTTGTACTCTCACTATTCACCTTTTTTACCTTGTGCTGTCACTGTCCAGCTGCATCTGCCCTGAAGGGAGCTCCTCAGAGCAGCAGCATCCTCCCAATTGCTGCATCAGTGTCACCACACCCTCTTGCATTGGCAACAATTAGAATACCCCTGAACTTTGTGATTAATCACCTTTTCCAGTAGCAGCTGTTCTTCAGACATCCTCCATCAGGTTAAAAATGAAAGCTGCTGCAGTTTCACTGCTCTCCATTCCGTTGTAAATTTGGTTATCTTGAGCAGCTGGAGATAGAGGTTGCAGCTTCACATTTCTTGTCTTCTGAATATAGCCTCAGGTTTCCTGTTTCACAGGCGTTGAGCCCCGTTGTTCAACAGCCTGATCGAAACATCTTGTTGTGCACACTCCTTGCTTTGGCATGGAGGGAAGCAGATCAGAAATTTCTGCAGCTGATGAGAGCGAGGAAGTAACATATACTTCTGTCAAATTCTCTCAGACTCCTCCGCCAAGGGCCAAAGCTGCACAGGAAAAAAGAGGTGAGGAAAGATGGATGAGGTAGGTCAACCAAAATTTTTACTTTGAGTGGAAGCAAGATCACTCTGGAGTGAAAGTGGAAGCAAAACACTCTGAACTGGCCACTGATTCCGAGTGCCAGCTTTGAGAGCTGTTGCTTTGGTTCTAAAATTACCGTGAATATTTTAATGTGATAAAAGCTGATGAGTTAGAGACCCAGCATTTCTCCCCTCCCTCTCACTGACCTCCTTCAGTGTCTACTCCTGGGCATTCAACCCAGGCATCCTTTTCTTCAAAACAGATTTAAAGTTGTCTGCTTGTCAGCAGTAAGAGGTTGTGAGCAACAGTTCTTTGAAGGGCAGGCAAGATGCGAATACAGATAAATTAGAGGCGCATGTTAATCAGAGATCAGAGACAGAGAAAGCATATGAGATCATCCAGCCTCCCTCCCGTGGGGCTATGGAGGATTCCTTTGTGATACTTTCTTTTTTTTTCTGGGTTCTAGTGTTACATGCCTCCCAGTGAGCAAATTTTCAGCTTTTGCCACAAAACAGTTCTTCAGAGCACTTTACTATCAGGAAGATTTTCTTAGTGCTTTCCTTAAATTTTTTCTTTCCTTATTTCCTCTCCGTTACCCCTGATTAGACCTGCAAATGTCACACTGAACAATTCCTCTGGCTGCTTAGTTGAGAAACACCACCTTCAAAGAGTGAAACTTTGCATTGGTGATCAATCTTTGTAAATATTTCCTTCATGCAAAATGGTGAAGGGGTTGGAACTAGATGATCTAGGGTTCTTTCCAACACAATCCATTCTATGATTCTTCTATGAAATGTCAGTGTGCTTTAGATGAGTTGTGCTGCATTGGCTGCAACACTAATGGTTGACCTTAAATTTTCTGAGCTGTTACAGCAAAGGGGACTCTCACTGTGGGATATAAGATTCCTAAGCCCTGATCAGAATAATTTCTTTTACCTGTTGTGTTTCCTGCTGCCTGGTCACTTGCTTCACTGTGGAAACAAAGCCAGCACAGAAACTCCCAAGTTCCTATCTGGTACTTACACTCTATCTGTTTGGAAGGCAGTCTTGCTTTTGCCTATGTTTTCATCAGAAATGATGTTTTCTGTCATATCAGAAAACACAGTGACATCCTTTCATTCTCTGCCATTCCTGTTCAGCCCCATCCTGTTGAAAGGGGATTACCCGATGCCCTCTTGAGATGTTTGCATTTTTCTTTTTAACATCTCTCTGCATCCCTTTATGGACCCTTATCTTTTTGAGCTATGGTCAGAGAGCCTAAAATAAGGAAGCTGATATTGGAACACACTTTTTGTGCATATTATTTATTTCTCAGCTCTCTTCAACATCCCAACAAGGGATCCCTACGGACCTCACTTTAAGTACCTTTCTTTTGAAGACCTTTATGTTAAACTCTGTCCTTGCCTCCATCACTTCTGAGAGATGTGCTCTCAGGTATTTCTCCTCTGTTCAAATGCACACCCTGCTGACTTTGTAGGCACAGTATCACGGGTGTGTAGATCAATCCTCGGTCAAACCAACAGGTTTTGGTGCTTATGGACTCCTCAAAAATGAACAGTTGCCCTGGTTGTTTCTTCTGTTTGGTTTCCAGAGAGCCTTAGATATGCTGCACTACCAGAATGCCAGTACAGCAGTCACTTGAGACCGTGTTAGCCTGTGTAGTGTGCTTGTAGTAACAGCAATAACCAGGCTGTGCCACAGCCAAGAACAGAATCCTTGCTTCTCAAATTCTCCTCCTTGGCTCTAGGGGGTCATGCTGCTCCCAAACTGAGGTAGGCAGGAGCTGAGGGGAGCTATTTGGGACAGTGCCATGACATTCTTCAGATTGTCCTAGATGAATTGAATTGTAACACACTAACAGCTTTCAGTGTTTGAACTGAATCTGGACTCACAAACCTAAGAATATTGGGTGATGTTGCTTGCAAATGAATGGAGAGTATCAGAGTCATTTCTCCAGAGCACCGAGAGACCTAATGGGGTGTTTTGTACGCAGAAAGTGATAACATTGGATATTTACATTAAATGTCCACCAGTCCACTTCCCCCCTTGGATAGACTCTTCTACAGACAACTACATGGAAATACTACTTGATGCTCCATTCAGATTTTCCTCCTGTTTCAAACTCGTCTTAGGTACTTCTCCCATCCACTCCTACAAGAGCTTCATATGTAGTTTGGGGGCTGAGGATCAAACAAAAACCCTTGAACCTGTTTTAAAAAGTGTGAACTGCAGGGACTCCCTTTTGCAGCAGGTAAAACTCCTGATTTGTGAAATACTTTATTCCACTTCTCTGGATTGATCTCTGCAGTTCAAGTGCAGCTGAAATTCACCTCAAACACTTTCTGTTTTCCCACTTCACTTTGGTTTTTTTTTCCTTCCAAAATTATCTAATGCCATATTTTTTTCATTTTTACGAACTTCAGTGACTCTCCAGCTGCTGGGGTTGTGGAGGTGCCCTGGGATTTTGTTTTGGTGATGAGTCATTCCTTTTTTTCTGCAGTTGGTTTGAAACAATAGAGAGTGAACCGCTCTATTCATTACCGGGAGGCACCAGCTCCGTGCTCGGTGCTGACATTTAAGGATTAACTATTTCACAGACTGCCATCCCGGTTGCCTTATCCTGGCAGTAGTTTTCCCTAAAACGTAACAGTGATCTGAAGGATGCAGGAGACAGCTTCTTTGGAGAGGCAAGAGGGGAAGGAAAACAAAAGTACAGATGTGATCTCAGAACCAGGAGTTATGTTTCATCAGATGTTTATCCCCTTTTGCCAAGTTTTCAGTTGTAATCTAAAGAGAAAAATCTCCACCCTACCCCTTAACCTCGGGCTGACTTCATTCTCTTGAGGCCCAATCTGATGACAAAACTCAAGCTGCCAGGGATACAAACAAGAGGAATAGAGAGCAGAGTCAAGTTTAAGTTCCAGACCCAGTCCAAGTCCTTCAGTTCTCCCGTTGTCCCTTTGTGTGAAGCTGAGGAGTAGGCTGTAACTGAAAAGTCTTTCTGTATTTTGTCTCTGAAAAGAGATGGGGTTTTGTTATTTAATAATGATTTTAAAAAAAAGAGAAATGTAACTTTTAAAAACTATGTTTGGGACAGCTAGACTATCCTACAAGTTTCAGGAAACGTGAGAAAACCTCTATCTTAGAAAAGATCTTTCTACCAGAAGAGATGCTTACAACAAAGCTCCCTCATGATCTCCCTTGTTACCTTAGAAACTTCTTCTAGCTAAAACCGCAGGCCTAAATGTGTTGCTATTGATGAGAAACTGTCTTTAACTTTACTGAGCCTGCAAACTGCTCAAGATCAAAATTAATTAATTTTTATTAATTTACTGATCTGGTCTACCTTCTGTGTTTGGACAAAGTTTCCAGTGTTTAAAGGATGCATTCTTGTTTTTAAATGGAGTCCCTTCCCCTTCTGTTTTAGCACTGGCTTTCTTTGTCTTTCTCACAATATTCTTCATATGTGATTTGTTTTCAACCTCCACCAAGAGATCAAATGTGTTTCTTTGGGTCTCGTGACATGACCAAGAGAGAAGCACCTCAAACTTCATGAGATCCATGGGGATGTTGCTGCAAGATTTGGGTAGAAGGCTCTGGAACATCACAAGAGCGGGATGTGGTACATAAGTTAGCTGCGCATTTACTGCTTCTTAGAAAGTGCTGTTGTCTGTGCAGCTATTGTACTGAGATTAATAAAATAAGCAAACCAAACTCCCCTAGAGCTCATCCGTGCCAGTGTTGTCCTCTCCTCTGTCTGGGAGAGAGGAGATTTTAGTGCTGAGATTTCAAATGTTTAATGCAAAGTGAATGCCTCTTGGGTCAAACACAGCTCCAGGAGATGACAATGGAAAAGCAACATGTAGCCTGGAGGTTAACATGTTGTGCTGTACGTAAGCAGATCTCTACAGGCCAGTCCTGACCAGCCCTTTGAAAGGAAGCTGTGCTGGGCTGCAGTGGAGGTTGCCCCTAGGAGTCACCCTCTGCCACTGGCAGCCAGTGAACAGCAAACAGGGGTGGTGAAAGTGTGAAGGGATGGATGTCCCAAGGTCTTCAAAGCTGGCTCTCCCATCCTGCCACCCCACCATGGAAGATGAAAATGTAGGACTGACTTGGGATTATCCTGGGAAGATGTAGCATGACCATGTGTCTAAGTCTGTGAGCAGGATGCTGAGATTAAACCTATTGTTGTTGCTGGGAGAGCTGGGGGAAAAGCTTTGGATTTCTTTGTGCATGTAAGCTGGAACATGGTGGTTGTAGCAATGCAGCTCTGAGTTTCCACCCCAAGCATCAATGCTGAGGCAGGAGTGGATTTGTTGGGAGGCTCCTGCCAGCACGAGGTGCCACATGGTGCCTGGGTGGCTCCAGCTGACTTGTGGCAGGTGCTTCCTCTGCTGGGGTCAGCCACCACAGAGGCTGGACCAGCAGGCTCTGTGGCCAGGCAGCCGCAGAGCTGTGGCTGATGTAGAGAAAGGTACCCCCTGGGAAGCTCAGGCAGGGACTGATGGCCCCAAACCCAGCTGCAAGGGGGCCCTGGGCTGATGGGCAGGGGCATGGGGAGGCCCCAGTTTGGCTGGGCAGGGACAGTGATGTCAGCCATGTGCAGAGTGTAGACAGACACAATGCTCTAAATAGTGCAGTTCCTTGTGGAAATGCCCAGGACACAAGCGAACTATGTAAAACCACAGTCAGTTTTCGTGTGGCTTCTGTTCACTATGGTTTCTTTTCTCTTTTACAGCTCCCCGTCTGTGGTCAGCAGTTCTGAAGGGCCTGGCCATAGGCTTTGGGACACTGAGCATCTCCCTAGCGATTGCTTTGGTTTGGAAGATGAGTAAGTGCACAAAGGGCTGCTGAGAATGAGCAAAGGACCAGCGACACATCTAACCACAGGAACTCCATTATATGGAGTTAAAACCAGAAACTATTCTAGGTTTCTACGAGCCTTATGTACCCACTGCCTATACAGAATATTTTGGAGAATATATTCCTCATGCAGACTCCAGGAAACTCATTTCAGATCCTGTGGCAAAGAACAGTTAAACATATTGAAAAGTCTTTATAGACTTGCCAGGTGAATATAGTGATAAACTGTAGAAGAAATAGGTCCGTAATACGTTTGCACGCATGCAGAAGGTGCTAGACCATGTGGAGGAGCTTACTGTTAGGTGCTTTAAATACATTCACCTATGGTGGGATGTGATCACACCATACCCACAGAGTGTGATCTGTTTTCAGATAGCCTGTTTTAGTTATTGGCTATCTGAGTGGTTCAGTGAAAACCTGAGGGTGGGGTGGGTGTGTGCATGCTTGCACCAGCATCAGAGTGCTATTGTGACTATTGTAAGATTTTGAAATTACACTGTTATTTTCAGAATCTTGTCCTGACTTATCTGCATTTTAACTGTCCAAAAGAGCTGTTTCTCAGGAGGTCCTTGCTGACAAGTGTTTCTGTTGGTTAATGGTGAAGACTACAAGTATTTTGACTTCTTTACAGGTGACTGCCACCCACACTGCCCTCAACAGTGGGTGGCCTACAGAGGGAGCTGCTACTCCTTCTCCACTGCAAAGAAAGACTGGAATTCCAGCCAGGAATCCTGCAGGGCACAGGGAGCTCACCTCCTGGTGATCAGTGATGCCTTGGAAATGGTAATGGTTTTCTTTGGCTTTGAGGATCTCCCATTTCCTTGCAGATACCTAAGTGCCTGACATACAAGCAGTGCTGTCACTTTAGCGATATTTTGGTTTTAAAGGAGAGGAAGGATTTATGACTGTGATGTTACACATCACAAAGTTTGCAGGAAGCAGAGAAGCAAAGGGGAGAAGGGAGAGATGAGGGTCACTGTCAGGGACTCAGAATCATCCTATGAAGGACGGTAGGAGACAGCCTTCTCCACTGCTCCTCTCTACCTCCCCTCCTATTCCCAATAAGGCTGATATGAATGATTACAGGAAATGACCGTGGCACTGAGCAGTCATTGTGTTCATTGCTACAAACCGATACGTCCCCACTCTCAAGGAATGCTTCCTTTGCAAAAGGAATGCTTCTCCTCCCTGTGACTGCTCCAGCTCCTCCTGCTCGGTGACCCATGCCATTCCCTGTGTTCATGCTTAGATATTTCTTTCTCAGTTTCTTTTCAATGCTTACTTTCTCTGTCTGCCAAAGTACCTCAGTTGTGCCGGTGAAACAAGGAACCACGTGTTCCACTGCAGGTGCTCTCTGGGGGCAGGGGCATGTATGGTCACTAGAGAAATGGGTAGTGCTGATTACTGGGGCGCTGAGGCACATCTGCTTAAGTAGAGCAGAAACCTTGATCCGGTTTTGCTCAAGCCAGGGCTTATTAGCTCAGGTCCAATGAACGTGGACAGCTTCCAGTCCCTGGACAGAAGTTGCATTGTATGATGTTCTCTGGAGAATTACAAAGCCAGGTCTCTGCTTGGTTGGGAGTATGTACCAGGCTCTCATGTTTGTTTGGACAAATCCTGACTCCTTGAGAAATAGGCATCTTCCCCAGATTACCCTTTTCTCTGCATGGAGAAAGCCTTCCTGCTCCTGCTGCTTTCTTTCTACCATCTCTGCTACTAGAGTGTTACCCATTATCCCTGCTCAGGGATAGGGTTTGGGTTGGGATTTAGACTCACCTATCTAAACAACACTTTCATAGCTATCCATGCCTTGTACTGCAAAGGCTGTGGTTGCTTGACCTCCAAGTGCCAGGGAAGCACAGTCACCTCCAAACCACCAGCAACACTCCAGTGATTCCTCAAGCTGCTCCTATTCCCACAACTTTACCAAGCCAGCTTTGTTAGTGCTTCCCTGTGAAGATGTCTTCTCTGAAGCTTTGTCTATGGCAGCAGGAGATAAGGATGGAGCACAGCCATACCCCTGAAAGGTTGCTGTTCTTTGGTTGCAAAGGTGGACAAGACAAACTTACCTCTCCTGGCTTTGTCTTTTTTGTGGGGAGGAGGGTTGGAGATGGGGAATTTACTTCAGGACTGAGTTTCTGTTGCAGGCTTCACCTTTTAACAGTAATCAGAAGTTAAAAATTAGCTAAAAGGAAATGAACATCAAAAACACATAGGAGGAAAATCTGTATAAAATTTAAAGAGCTTTCTTACTGGGTTTGTTACACATATCTGTCAGTGCCTGCACTTCCTGCCCTAGCCTGCCCTTCCCTGCCCTGATTTTACCTTTAATTGTTAATACTTCATATTAGGTTGCTAGTTAGCTGTATAGTAGAGTGTTAATATTAATAGCATACCTTCCTACAGAAAGCTCTGTGTAGGAAACTCCAGGAGACTGGGGTGCAGTTCATAGAATCACAGAATCATAGAATATGCAGAGTTGGAAGGGACCCATCAGGATCATCAAGTCCAACTCCTGGCCCTGTCATTACAAGATGTGGGGAAGCAGTATTGTCAGTCACTTAAGGAACAGTGAGGTGAGGGGATCTATCTTGCCCTCTGTTCTCTTTACTTATCCTTACCTCCATTTTCAGGCTTGCTTCCATTAGTCACTTTGTAATTCATCATAATTTCTAGGATCTGTTCAAGCGTATTCAAGCAGCATGTTTCTGGATTGGACTGAGGAACAGTACAAGCTCGGGATGGATTTGGGAGGATGGCACTATATTCAGTGATGCCAAGTGAGTTTCATTCTGTTTTAAAAACAATAGTGCTTATTCAGATTGCCTGGTGTTCCAGAACACCCAGAGTTCCTCCTCCAGATGTCAGGAGCTTTCTTCCTGGGCATATTTTCTTCTTCCTGTCACCTGTACTGCACTAAGCTCAACACGGTTTACTTTTTACTGCCCTGCACCTTGTAACGGCATGTACTTGTGAAAAGCAGGTCAAGTGTTAGTATCTCACTCTGCTTCCCTCCAGCTGCTCAGACCAAGGACTTTATTTACCTGCACCAGCACACAGATGCTTGGTCAGAAAGGCATATGGCTTCGCTGGGGTTAGCCACCTTGCACCCATTCTGTTGAATGGTGACGTCACTGGGTGTGAGGACCCAGCCCTTTGCTGCTCTACTGGTGCCTGCCTAAGTCAGAACCTTAATTTCATCTCAGTCTTTACTTGGACCAAACTCAGTGTTTTGCTTGAGGGAAAACATGTTTTTGTCCAGTGACTTTGCCTGGCCCTTTCCTTTTTGTGGCACTTAAGGCAATGAGTTAGTTTCTAAAGCCTCTCCAGCAAGGAAAACTTGCCCAAGATCTCACTGTCAGCACGTCAGTACACTTGGCTTAGTTCTCTGAATAAATCCAGCTTTCTGTTCTTACAGACTCCTTGAAGGCAATGATCATTCCTGAAACTTTCACCACTGCCACTCACATGCTGGTGGATATCACTGCCACTGCAGGGTATTGTGTCTATGTTTGGTTCTGGTTTGGGTTCTTTGATGGCAAAATTACTTAGTTGTGGCAGGTAGATAGGTTCTTTGGTGTACATTTTATTTTCTAACAGCTGCCTTTTGGAGGTCAGGTTGTTTCTCTTCCTCTGGGCTACACCCTTCAAAATCAGATGGTTTTAATGTCTTGTCTTCAGGAGACAATCCCAGTGTTTTCTTTTGTTCTCACTACTGTTCCATGTCTCTTGCAGGGTCCTCTCTAACAGCCCTGTGCAAAACTGTGCTGTTCTGATGAATGATCAGTTTCGTGCCTCCAGCTGTGATGTTCAGACTCCATGGATCTGTGAGAAATCACTTAGATAAATCTCATGTGCTTTTTCATCTCACAACGACCTCATCAGTGGTATGAGTTGATCATTGTCTTGCAAACTGAAGCTTCACACAAGAGCAAGGACTTGCCTTTTCCACACCCTCCCTAAAGTGTTTTACAAGGACAGGTTTTTTGCCCATAAGGGTGAGTTACCCTCAACAACAGATCTATTCTCAGTCCACAAGTGTTGGATTACTGCTATTTGTGACCAGATGAGACCTGGGACATATTCCCTGGCCTAATCTTCCCCTTATTTGTCCTATAAGGGCAAACAAAAGCTTTGTCACAAGGGGTGTCTTCAGATCTCTGAGGGGGACCTAGTTATTTTCCTTCACTTTTGAGCAGCAGATTTCATTTCCATTCTCTGCATCTCCAGTGTCTGGAATCAGAAGGTCCGGGAAAATGAAGCCTGCTGTTCATTGACAGAAACATAAACAGATTTGTTCCAGTGGCAGCCTCTGCTTTTGCATCCCAGGGGTATGAGTGGGAAAGAAGAGGGTGAAATGAAACTACAGCTTCTGTAAATCCAGCAGTGAAAATAAATCTCCAGGACTGCACTGGACTAAAAGTGTGTACCTGTGCCATTTCTTCTCTCCATTGGAAGGAATTAGGCAGGTTTAACCAACTAGTCAAGAGACTAGACTTATGGAGTCAAAGGAATACAGCTAATTCTGTGTCATTATTTAATCCACCAAGAACCTGTTTTCCTCCCCACCTCTGCCTTTTCATACGGCGGATAGAGGAAGCAGTGGACAAACCCTTATTACAACGATCTTTCAGTTCAAATAGAGCAGAGACAGGCTCAGAGTTTGAACACCATAAAAACACAGTGAATATTTGGGAGCACTGTGTTCAGTTCTGGGCTTCTCAGTACAAGAGAGACATGGACATACTGGAGAGTCCAACACAGGGCCACAAAGCTGATGAAAAGACTGGAGCATCTCCCCTGTGAGGAGAGGCTGAGACAGCTGGGATGGTTTATTCTAAAGCAGAGAAGGCTGAAGAGAGATCTTATTCCTGCAGTCATAGAAGCACAATGATCAACTTTAGCATTTCAATTCAGACTACATACATTTGGTTCATATTTTTATTATAATTGCAGGAAATCCTTACCAGCTGCCAGTGACATTATCTTCCATCTGCTTAAAAGTTTGCTACGCATGAAGGTGTCAAGGCAGATAAAGACAAAATTACAGATCTTAGCATAATTAGTTAAGTGGATGTCTGCTGAGCCTCATATAGAGTTCACTGAGATGAGAGTCTCAGGTGAGAATGTTTTACAGCAAGGGTGGGTCTGCTGTTCCATAACCATGGCTGCAACAGGCAGGCCTGGGGAAACTGCAGTGGGGTAGGAGGTCAAAACTTTTGAGTTTTCATCTTGGATTGTCTGGGTTACTTTGGGTGAGTCATTGGGTGTGCCAGAGTCCAGTCAACTATCAAAAGATGGTGGTTCCTGACTCCTAGAAAGTTGCCAGACACTATGAAATAATGCTGGACACTTTGCTTGCTTTGTCAAAATGGTGGTAGCATCTGTAGAAGGGAACCTCCCCGTTACCTTATCAGAGAAGAAGAACCTTATCACTGAAGAAACAGCTTCTCATATTATCACAATTTGTAGGTGACATGAGCATGTCTCTGAGCTTGCCTAGTTTACCTTGCCTGAATGGATTGAAAACATTTCTCTTCAGTTTTTGGCTACAGACCACATTTTTGACCAAGGTCCCAAAGATCAGGAGCTGGCTTGGGAGCTGTTTGGCTATTTGACAAAAAGGGTAGATCTAGTTCCCTCTGCCGTGTGCAGTTCTGCATCTTGTTCCTGTCAGGTTTATGTTCCACCTGTCCAGCTCCTGACCTTTACCACTTTAAATTGTCATCTTCAAAAGGGCTATGACCAGCCCATGGACAATCTTCTTCTCTGTGCATGAGGCAGACTTTCCCGGGTTACATTTCTTTTGGGCAAGCAAAGCCATCTTTAGGTATCAGATGCAGAAGGAAGAGCACAAATCTGGGCTGTCTTTTGTGCAGTCCCCAAGGAAATTGCACATGCACTGCTATCCTCTTTTTTCCTATGCAGGTCACCGCAGGGCAGAATGAGGTCTGTAATGAAGGTTTGTAATTGCACTGCACTTGGATTTCTTAACTCCGGAGTTCCTGAGCTTACCGAAGTTTTGATGATTATAGTAGGAGAAAGGTAGAACAGACAGAAAATCATTTTATCCTGCACACTTTTTAATCTGAAAACTATGATTTACATCCTCTAACATAGATCTCCATTCTTTGTAGTTTGCATTAGAACTATAAGTAAGATATTCTACTGCCACTTGCAAGGGTAATAATTACCAGAACTATTGATCCTCCTGCTGCAGACCAAGTAAAGACAGTGGTCTAAAAACCCCATTTCCCTCTATGGTACAGCATTGCCCATCACAGCGCATTACATGGATTTTCACTTAATTAAACCAGGATGACTCCATCAAACAGCAATAATTTGATCTAGATGTACCAATAACTTGACCTGGAACAAGAACCAGTAGAAGGAGAGTAAGACCCAGGCCGTATATGTTCTGCTGTGTGAGGGTAGCTGCTGCTCCAGGCAGCTGGTTAATGTGTTACATACTGTTAATGGGTTGAACTTTTGGCAGCTTCCCGTCATGTCACTGTCCCTGTTTCTGTCAGGGTGAAGGCCAGATTATTTTAGATGACTTGGTTGTCTAGGCACTTTCTGGCCTCTTTTCCTGGCATTAGCTTTGATGGGACCAGGAAGGGAGAGCAAAAGGGAACAGCGTGGGTGGAGAGGGAAGGTTTTTCCAGTTTGCATTCCCTGTTTTCACAACCTGGTAACGGGAGTTAGACACACCCATGCTTGTTTCCCAAATCCTAGCTCAATCTCCTGCTCCCAGTTTGAAGGAAATCAAACAGCTCCTGCTCTTCCAGCAACTGCCATGACCAG
Source organism: Edolisoma coerulescens (assembly GCA_013397115.1). Classification (NCBI taxonomy): domain Eukaryota; kingdom Metazoa; phylum Chordata; class Aves; order Passeriformes; family Campephagidae; genus Edolisoma; species Edolisoma coerulescens. The sequence continues at coordinate 868,886 of VWZW01001241.1, forward strand.
TGCCGTGTCCAGCTCCATACAGAGAGCCCTGCCAGAAATGGTGGCCTTCCCCTCAAGCTCTGCTGTTAGCCCTTCTTTCCTTAGCTACAACCTTTCCTCCTCCATTGCTTCTGTCCTGCCCCAAAAGAGACACAGCTCCGGCCTGCCAGGAACCCTCCCCTCCCTCTCTCCCCCAGCACTGGCCTTCTGCCCGGACTTGGAGCTGCTAGTTCCAGCTCCTCCTTACTGCCTCTCCCTGTTTCCGGATGGGCTCTGGCCCCCAGCCCTTATCTCCTCCAGCCCCTGGGCTGTTTGCAGAGGAGAGTATAAAGGGGTTGACTGGGAGAGCAGAGGGGGAGTAAAAGCAGCACTGGACCACACTGAGTGTCTGCTTGACTCACCACGTCCTGCTGTGTACCATGGGGAAGAACGGGCTGCTTATCAAATCAAGCATCTTCCTCCTCCTCTTCTTCCTTCCGGGATACACCTCACACATCACAGAGCCGTAAGCTATGCTGGGGGATCTCTGGGCAGGCAGGAGACCTCGGCTGTGTTCCTGTGTCTATTGCTTTGTCCCTTGTCTTCGATCTAATTTCTTTTATCCAGGAATAAAGACACCAGGGCTGGGTAAAGTGCCTTCTACAAACAGGAATTCTAGTGCTTAGGAGAGACGCAAAACAAGCTGTGAAACTGAGATATCAGTAAAACTTCAGGGGAAGGAAAAAAAGGAAAAGAAGAGGGAAAAGTCTATGAGAATACCTTTTGCTGTTTCAGTGAATTGACAGGATTTCAACAAAATTTTATGCACAAAATTAGTTCTTTTGAAAGACAACTTTTCATAAATGTCTGTGCAATGAATTCTTCAGAGACAAACTGTTTCGAAAGGACAATGAAAGGTTTAATTTTGGGTTGACTGTCCTACTCCCAGGTTGAAATGACCAGGAGTTGGGAGTTGGGCTTTTTGAGATGATAATGACAAGAAAAGGAACAAATAGCTCATCTGTCATGCTCGGAAATGGCTTTATTTTTTAATTCACGTTTTTCAGCTCAGCCAATGGAATGAAAATTCCCTTCTCACCCAGGATAATGTAAGACTGTGACTGTCCAGGTCTGTGAGGGTATATTGTCCTGCCTCCTTTCTTCACCCCCTTTTTCCCTGTTTGTATGTGAAGGACATTTGTGTTGTGTGCATGTGTGTACCTGTGTGGTAGGAGCAGTGTATGGAAGGTCCTGACATCCCAAAGATTCTCTCCTTTGGCTTTTTGGCAATGTCTATTCCTCCCTTGCAAAGCACGGGGCACCTCACCCGTTACAGAGCCTCAAAGGGTGCAGGGGAGTTTCTGAGCAAGGTTGTGCTGCAGTGCTTTCATCAAATGCAGGGGGAACAGACAGTGGGATCTGAGGGGCCAGAGCTTGCTCCCTGCAGACCAACTGATGGACAAAAAGGTGCCAGAGCCTCTGCTACTGCTAAAGGGAATGCCGTGCCTTACTGCTGAGGTGTTGAGGGCTCTTCTCCCATCTGCTCGCTGCTGCGGGTATGCCCCTTGGAGGCCGGTCCTCATCCACCAGAATGGGAGCATGGTTAGCATTAGGTGGATCGGGCTCGATTCCCAGATGCAGTGCTGGCCACCAGGACGCCACCGGCAAGTTGCCGTGCTGGGAAGGAAGGAGGCTGCGTAGGATTGAGCAGGGGTCCCCTGTTGAGCTGAGACAGAGAGGCTTGCTTCCCTGAAAACCTGAAACTTGTTTGTGTTTTTGCTTAAGATCTGGCACCACGCTGTGGCAGTTTTGGATCTCTGCGAGGAACAAGAGTAGTGCTACAGATGCTTCGCAGTGTGTAGTCAATGGAATTTATTCTCTGGGTACTGGCATTTGTGTGGCTCCTGAATGCTACTAACAGTGTCTAGCAAAGGTGACAATTGAGTTCCCCCCTGCCTTTATTTAGGATCCTGGGAAGAAGCGCTGCTGTTGTGCCAGAACCTATAAAAACATATCCTTTCCAGATGTTTGTGTGGAGGATTTCCTCTGGTATTTTACATTTGAGACCAGCCTCTCTGCTTTCCCCTGCTGCTACAGACATGCTGGAAATCTTGTTACACTCTTAGAAAATGCACCCTTCTCCCTGTGCGGCGAAGGCTGTAGTCATCAGATTGGTTTATTTGTTCTTTATACACAGCTCCTGTTACCTGTTTCTCCTCCTCTGACCTATCCTTCTCCCTTGTTCCTAGGCAGTACATGGTGCTGGTGCCCTTTCTGATACACACGGATTCTCATGAGAAAGTCTGCATTCAGCTGACCCACCTGAACGAGTCTGTGACGCTCAGTGCCACACTCGAATATCTGTGGGAGAACAAGAGCTTGATTGATGACGTGGTGTCAGAGAAAGATGTGTTCACCTGCATCCCTTTCTCTGTGAGTATCTCATCCTCATGGGATGATCTTTTGTGCCCTGGATAAAATGTAAAGGCCCTGAGAAGTAATGACCATGTTAACACTGTGTAGATATTCACTTACCTCTCGGCTAAAGGTATGGTAATGTCCATCCTCAGCACCCTCTTACTGCTGAGATCTCCTTACTATGCTAAATGACTGTGAGATGCTGAATCCTAGAAGGCCACCCCCTTTCAAGGACAGGAGAAGAAAGAGGGTTTAGTATATTGGCACTCCTGATGGCTGTTTGGTGAAATGGCTTTCTACATCATCCTTCAACATCCACAGTTTGTCACCTGAGTGCCTTCAAATTGTGGTAGAGCTTTTGGACCTCCGATACTTTTTGCCTGGTGTATAATGAATTAATGTAAGAACATAGAGCTGTGACTGCCTGTATGTGAAAAAAACAGCAAAGCAGGAAACTTATAATTTAATGTAATTGATAGCCCCAGGGACTATAACAAATTGCTGGCAACTAGGAAAGCTGATCATGTAGCTCAGAGCCTATATTACATCTTTGGCCTGAAGAATGAAGAATTGGTCTTCAGGACACCGAAAAGGTTGGCATTTTTGTCTTGGTTTGTCAGATGTAGGCTGAAGACTAACTTTGTCACTTGGGAGGGAGATGTAAAGATGTCTGGCATGCCTGGTTTGGAAGAGGAAATGTTCTGCAAAGCCTAGGGACGTTATCTGAAAGAGAAGAAGGACTATTCCATTCCCCTTGTGAATGTCAAAAGGAAAAGGATGAAAAGGTTTGGTCAGGGCAGTAAGAATTTTTAGAGTAGAGCTGGGTAGAGCTGGGAGTTCCTTTGCTGCTCAATACTTGCACAATCACTGCACAGCAGGAGGAATGGGTAGGAATATGGGACAAATAAAGATCAGTCTCTTGTTCCTGATTATAGTTCCCCTCACCTCTGTGTTGGGTCCATCAGGATTATCCTAGACCTCTTATTTCATGAAGGCTAGGTAAGTTCAGGAAGTCTTTAAAGGTGGTCTGTTACATAGTTTCCTTCTTACTCTCCAGCTTCCAAAATCGAGGCTCCCGTTACCAGCCACGTTTCTCAGTGTGACAGTGAAGGGGGCCACGCTACAGTTCAGCAGCCGCAAATTAGTGATGGTCCAGAACTCTGAGAGCTTGGTCTTCATCCAGACAGACAAACCCATCTACAAGCCTGGACAGACAGGTACCAAGAGAGGGGTGGAGATCTGCATTTGAAACAAACATTTGTAGTAAAACTGTTGGATCGTGCTGGCCAGACTTCGGTTGCTTTCAGTGGGGGTCAGAACTGCAACCTCATGGCTGAGGCTTATGTTTTATTGCTCCATCTAGGGAAAATATGGGGAATCTTGACGTGCATGCATGTACCTGGGGCACCTGCACACTCTTCCTCTCTCACTGTGGGCTCTGTTGTTGTGGTCCATGCAGTTAGCGGGTCTGCATTACAATCAGAGAAAGACTGGAAAGTTATCCTATAGAGAACAGGGCCAAAACTCAGACTAAGTCATGAAATGGCTTTCAAAGCAGCAGCTGATTTTGCTCAGTTTCTGAAGACAGAAAGAATTATGTAAGCTATTTATTTCTTCTGGGCCACTGATCTCCTAAATTTGGCCTGGATAAAAACAAATGTCCTAAAAGAGGTACAGAATTCTCTTTCCATCCAGAGCCAACACAAACTTGCAGCCAAATGCTGAAGTAATTTGTTTGCATTCATCCTTCCGAGGAAGTCAGTCTAGTTATAACAAAATTAGAAGACCCACGTGAATTCTGGCATAAAAATGCCTCATTGCAAAGTAGACAGAGACAACTTTGGTCCCGATTAATGTGATTTTGATGCCTATGATCAGTAAGATGTTCACACTGCCATGGATTTGCTCTTAACATCCTCTTGTTCATGTACCCATAGTAGCTGGGTAATCTTCTAGCATGACCTAGCATTCTAGTAAATGGAATTTCCTTGGAAGAGAACAGCCCTGTTGTCTGTTATACCATTTGTTTTTGCAACTGATTTTTCTGGTTGCTGATTGCACTGTGGAAACTCTCTGTCTTTCTCCACCAGTCCTGTTCAGAATTGTTTCTCTAGATGAAGAGTTCCGACCCATGAATGAAATGGTAAGCATGATACTTGTTTTTCTACTTATTTGGCCTTAAGTCAAATGCAGGGAAAGGGAGGAAAAATAGTCTCTGTTGGGGAGAGCTCTCAGTACACTGAGATCACAGTTATCTAACTGTGAAACTTCTGGGTCACCTCAGATCTTTTTGATAGGATCTGTTGTCAAATTTCTGCACAAGGCTGCCTTCTGCATTCTTGGAAAGGTTTGACAAACTGCAAATGGGCAGTGCAGGTGTAAACAGTGAGCAATCTGCCATTCCCACAGTGTACACCTGTTCTTATTAGTGCTGCAGATCATCCAGAGTTAGTAATTTGTCATTTCGGTTGTTTTTTTGTGCTTGAGACAAAGGATTGGCCCCCTCCTCTCACACCCAAAATGCTCTGATGATCCATACCAGGAACTTTTTTCCTTACCCCATTGGATGATTAGCTTTTGCCCTGAAATGTGGTCATAACCCTTGTCATTTGACTGTGTTGCTTGCACTCTGTCTAAACATGCTGCTTCCTTTCTTCTTTTTCTAGATTCCACTGGTGTATATTGAGGTAGGTACAAACATTTAATTCACATTCACATCTGTTGTGTCTCAGCCTGGGCAGAATAAACAGTTGCCTCAAGATGATTCTTGTTTATTTTTTGCATTAAGCCAGTCCATTACATTAATTCAACTATACAGAATTTTAACTCATATGGTGGCTACCATGTACCTGGGCCCAGGTTACAGCTCCTCTGTCATCCTGCTGTGGACTCCCCCCAAAACTCTGCTAGTGCCCTCCACTCCTGGCCTGCAGCCTCCTGAAATACAGGGGCTGGCCCTCCCCTCACTGCTTTTGCTAGACCTCATTGCAGACTCCCACTGTTCTCACAATTTCCTTGTGATCACATCATCTGTAGGACCCAAAGAAAAATCGTCTGTACCAGTGGACAAACGCAGAGTTAGAGATGGGATTTATACAGCTGTTCTTCAACCTCACCTCTGAACCTATCCAAGGGACCTACACAGTGGTGGCACAGAAGGCCTCTGAGAAGACAATTCAGCATTCTTTCTCTGTGGAGGAGTATGGTAACTGTCACTGCAGTTTCATGTTTCTAATAGCTAGTCCCATGGGGCATGAAATCTTAATTGAACAGCATAGCAGATCTGACCAGAATGTCCAGCATGGCTGGAAAATTGTTTCTGTGTCCTTTCCCTGCCAAGAATCATCTTTTTAGGATGAGAAGACCGAAAGACTTGAGTGACCTATCTCCAATCCTCCCTAAGCCCCAGACCATGCAGTGCAACTCTTCTGAATGCCCACCTCAGCAAGGCTCCTATCAGGAGGAGCAAAGTGCTTGGATCAATCTGTGCTGACAGCCACAAGCCTCACCTTCTTTCAGAGGTGCTTTTAGGCCACAGCCTCATCTCCAGTTAGCTACATACCTGTCAATTGTCATGCCATAAGTCTGGGTCTAGGCTGGGGCTGTCTAGGCTGTAAATTAAGATCTTGCCTTTTCTCCCCCACAAGCTAAGCCCGTAGCTTGTGTGACACCTTAGTGCCTTAACCTCCCTGTGGTGCTCTGCCCTCTATGCCAGTTCCATCTGCTTGGCTAGAAAAATGGCATCCCAGTACACACCTGCACATGATCACAACCAGCATAGCTTCCCACACCAGCAAGCCAGCTGCAGCCCTTCTTACATGGTCTGACATGATCTGGCTCATGCAGCAGAGAGGTGTCCTGGAAGATGAGTCTGGAAGTCCTTTGACCTCTTCCAATTGCAAGACTGTCCTGTGCCCTGAATCCCCCCTAGTTCTCCCAAGACAGTCACTGTCCACTTCCCCTCCTGCAGCTGGGTTTGGATGGGATGTCATCCTGTGCTGTGTCACTGGAGAAGCCAGGGTGTGTTGCTGTATTGAACATTGGTAAGGTCTACATGCTTTGGAAATGCAGAGATCAGGCTGCAGTCGCAGCTCTATATTTGTGGGAAACTTCTATTGATTTATCTCTCTATATTACTGTATCCTACTGCTGTGGGACTGATAACCCATGTGTTACCTATGAAGCTGCTGTATTTTAATAGCTAGTGTAATAATCCTGTCCTCTTACCTGGCGCAATGCTTGGCTGAGGGGTTTTCAGTGACTTCAGTGGGATGTGCAGGTGACAGAAGCCTCTAAAATCTGACTGTTTAGATGTAAAAGGGTTTTAGGTAATCTGTGTTTTCCTTTGGTTCTGCTACAGTGCTGCCAAAATTCGAAGTGACAGTGAAAATGCCCAAGGTGATCAGCATTCTTGATGAGGAGCTGAAAGTGATAGTTTGTGGACTGTAAGTGTCATTCTTTCAAGTTCTGCTTGGTTTCAGTGTTTTCTTCAGTTGCCGTTCAGTTGGGAGACTGAGAGATGAGACTTTATTATATTTCTCAATCCTTTTGGGATCCCAGGACCAAACAGACCACATCTACTATTAGACAAAAGGCAACAGTTACTGTTTGATGCACTTTGTATGTAACATATAGAAACATATATTGGATCTGTTTTTTTGAGAGAGTGTTTCTTGCATATTTTCTGAGTCATTGTGGATTTCACACTAGCTACAGTGCTAGAGAAGAGGTCTTTAGTTCAGTTTACTCAGGAATGATGTTTTAACTGCGTCTTCTGCTTGTTATTGTGGAGATGAACCCCTAAGGGATGCAGCTGCCTTCTTTCCTTTGGGCCACCTCATTGGATTCCGCCTTGCAATGTTCTGTACACCCTGCAGGGAGAGCCATGGCTTGGGCTGAAGAGTGAGAGGAAAGACCCAGTGCTCCTACACACACGAACCAGTTCCATCAGAATTGGGTGGTGGGGTAGATGCTTGCAACATGTTCTCCAGGACAAGGGGGACTCTCAACAAAATCAGCATTAGCGTATGGCACCAGATTCCTTTCTGCTTTTTATTTCCTTTGGTGACCCTGTGTATCCTGGAGGCAGCTCAAGGGGAGAGTCCTGGCATCAGTGGGGATGAGGCTGTAATTTTTCTACATCCCTCTTGCATTCCTAATGTCTCTGTTTTCCTTTCAATCCTGCCTGCTGGTAGGTACACGTTTGGGAAGCCTGTTCCTGGCCTCGTGAACTTCCGTGTCTGCCGGAAGTATGAACATGGTGCCATGTCCTGCTATGGTGAAGAGGCCAGAGCAGTGTGTGAGGAGTTCTCTGGACAGGTCAGTCATGATTACTCGGGTGGGTAGAGTGATAGGAGAAAGTGTTGTTTATTGAGCATGCCTTGTAGGCACAGGCTTGCTCTGAGTATGTACAAACATAGTGTAAAAGTGTGGTGAAGCACTGGCACAGGCTGCCCAGAGAAGCTGTGGATAACCCCATCCCTGGAAGTGTTCAAGGCCAGGTTGGATGGGGCTTTGAGCGACCTGGTCTGCTGGGAGGTGGCCCTTCCTATGGCAGGGGAATTGGAACTCAGATGGCCTCTGGGGCCCATTCCAACTTAAACCATTCTGTGATTCTAAGATTCTGTGAAAATCCATGTATTTTAAGAAAAGCTGAAGAATGAGAGAAGATTGGGTGCAAGATGAAATTTGAAAGGTAAAAATGGGGGGAAGGTCTGTGAAATAAGAGCAATGTGTGTAAAAGCCAGAATCTGATGGAGAATGAAGAGATGGAAGGAATAACAGAAAGGTCAGATGGAGTGTAGAGAGTATAAGAGCAAAGTGAGATAGAAAAACCATGAGCAATGAGAACAGAGTTGGAGTTGGCTTATGCTGGAGATGGTGTATGGGATCAGAAGCTCGTGTTAGAGAAGGAAAGGAGCAGAAACCAGGAGAAAGGCTGATGCATTTTGAGCAAGAAGGAAAGAAGTACGTGTTTAGCAGCAGTGGTTAAGACAGACAGAAAAAATATCACTTTTTTCACCTTTTAGACTGGCAAGAGCAAAACTGAAAGGTGTTTGGAGCACAGACAGGTGCAACAGTACTAGCTTAATTGAGAGAAGTTGGAGTAATAGTAGTTGTGGAAATATGCCAGCAAACAGTAAGCTGTTCTCATGGTCCCTGGGCTCTGCTACAGCATGATTTCCACAGCTGCCTCTGCCACTGCTGTTGTTACCCATGTCAAAAGAAAATAAAAACACGGTGGTGCTAACCTCTGTTCCAGGCAACTCTTCTGTGGAGGATTGCATCATACAGGAATTTGCTGAAGACAAGTGGCAAGCTTTGGAAATACTTTTCTAGCTGTCATCTGCTTTCTACAAATACATAAGCTTTGGTTTATGTATCACTCATATGGCAAACACATTTTAAATAAGCAGTTTTATTTTCTAACGTGCCTGACAAACATTTCTTGTGTGGCATACATTGACTAATTCCCTATGCACTTGTACCAAGTGTTGGCAGCTTCAAACTTCACAAACATACACAAAAATCATCTAGTTTGCAAGCTTTTTGCTCTAATGTTGCTGTAAGTACCTCAATATGCTTTTTGCCAAGTTATTTATGTCTTTTTCCAGTTTTGATAGAAACAACAGAGGGAGATTATCTGTGAGGTTATGGGCTTCTCTTTCAGTTCAGAGCAACACACAGTGATGGATTCATTGAATAAGCATTGTATAAATGAGAATATAATGGTCTTATTTGTTTTCCTCCAACAGACAGACATCTATGGCTGCATGTCTGAAGTGGTAAAGACCAAATTATTCCAGCTCAAGAGAAGTGGATACGAGAATAAGCTCCATGTAGAGGCTAAGATTAAAGAGGAGGATACAGGTATGAATCATCTGGATGAAAGAGCCATGTAATGAGCCCAGGAGAGACCAGCAGAGGGGCCTGCCCAGCAGGAATGAGGGATAAAAGCAGACTCTTGCTCTTCTGGAATCTTAGTTTTCCTGCCTCTAGTCCAGGACCATCAACAAAATAGTTTGTCCAGCAAAAGAGGGTTGGCCTAGAGTAAAAGGAATTCTGGTCAGGCAGAGGCAAATTAGTTCTTCATGCTTCTTTCTGCAGGAGTGGAGTTGACTGGAACAAGCTTCTCTGAGATCACAACCACCATCAGCAGAATCATGTTTGCGCTTTCAGATACCTACTACAAGCGAGGAGTCCCCTTCTTTGGGCAGGTAGGGAAACCATGAGAATGGAATGCCATGAGTGCCAAGCAATGATGCTGCTGAACCTTCTGCTCAGATGTATGCCCCAGCTCTGCAAGGATGCTGGACCTCAGTGCTGCTAGTCCCTGTGGGTCTGCTTTCCTCTGAAGGCTCTCAAACTGGGGAACAGCAGCTGAGAGCACAGCCCTCATTCTGTCTTTGTGCTTCTGCCTCTCCAGTCCACTAAAATTCTGCTTCTACAGTAGCCTGTTTAATTGGAGGCCTCAGGGGTGTGAGTGCATGTCATTCTTCCCATCCACTCCTCTGACCCAGAGGAGGAGATAGGAAAGAGGCAAAGAAAAAGTATTCAGAAAGTTTGCAGCTGTCTCTGAAAGAGATGTGTGTAAAGTGCTGTTGAGGCTTCCTTGTCTGACATGGACCAATGTCTTTACCTCGGTGTTCTACCAGTCTGTTCAGGTGGCAGCCATTCCTCTCCTTCTATACTGCACTGTTTTTGCTCCTCCAGGTGAAACTAGTGGATGGGTCTAATGCTCCGATCGCCAATGAAACTGTGAGAATTTCTCTTCAAGGAGGACAGGAAGAAAACTATACAACGAATGAAGAGGGCATGGCACAGTTTGCCCTAAACACTTCCACACTGGCCTTTGAAAATGTTGGAATTAGGGTAAGTCCTTTGGGCAGAGAAGGTAATGAAGCCCCCCACAGGGCTGGAAGGGAAGCTCTGAAGTTTCTACTATATATGCAAAAGCAGTTAGATTATTATTCTTGTTGTTTTTGTGAACCTTGACACCAGTTTGGTGGAAACAGTCATACAGCAAGCTGAGGTTCCAGGTCACAATTGCGCTTATCTTGTAAATATTTGATTTCTGCTTGGCAACTGCAATACAGGGTTAGAAGGAACATCAAGAGATCATAGTAGTCCATTCTGCTCCAAGGGATCACGAGCCCTACCTAGTCAAGGGTGGGTCTGTCTCCCATCTGCATATATCAGAGTTTAATTTAGCATTTCAACTTTTTAAGTACAGCTCCTGTTTTGTTTTGGGGTTTTTTTTTTTTTTAATTTTTTTACTTTTTCCTGCTGTAAAAAGAGTGTGAACTGTTCACATAAATTCTCTCCCAGTTGTGGAATTTGTTTATGTAGGACAAAGAGGTGCTGCTGAGCATCTTTTAGTTAGTGGGAAATGCAATTTGTTGTGTAATATGCATATTTCATACTATCACATCCTGGACTAGGGGACAATATTTGTGTCTAGAATTATATTTGCTCTTCTCCCTATGATTTCCTTGTCACAGACGAAAACTATTAAAAATTTTCCAGAAGTTATTACTAGATGCTTGAAGTTTTCAGATTTTTGCAGGATAAAGAAAAGGCAAGAATTCCCAAGTATAATGAGAAAGATAAAGAAAAAAGGGCACGTGAGGCACATCAAATGCTGATAGGGCCCTTCTAAACATGAAATATTTAAGAGGACCTGGACCCTCTCAGCTCCTAAACTTCTATTCGATTTAGGTTTTGAATTATTAGGTGGAGATTGTCCTCCTTTTGTATAGCATCTGTAGCTTGATCTTGGCACTGGTAATGTCTGAACTGAACAGCACTATCCCTTCTTTAGTGCCAATGATACGGAAAGAAATGAAAATTGGCTTTTTTTCCCTTTAGACTAAATAGAATATTAGAAAGGGCAAGGCATTAGTGTGAAAGGCCCTTAAAGTGACACTGATAGTAAAAAAAAATCTGATATGATTCAGCTTGTTTGACACAAACTCCAGCTTCTCTGGGAGTGAGATCATTCCCAATGATTTGCTGAAGATACCATCATCCTGTCTTGCACTTTGCAAAGTCATGTGTTGCGGTTTGTTTTTAATTTTATTTTGTAGATTTCCTTGTTACTTCAGCACCAAAAAATACAATAACTTTAATATTAGGCCATGGATTTTTGTCCAGTTTGGCCACCTGTGTTTGAGGATCTATGTGTGTATTTTCTCCTTTTCCAGGCAGTTCATAAAACAAACATCTTCTGCTATGAACGTTCCTGGGTTGTTCCGTATTATGGAGAAAGCTATCTCCAACTAAAGCGCTTTTACTCTCCCAGTAATAGCTTCCTCAAAATTGAGCCCAATTCGAAGCCACTAAGCTGTGGCTCCTCCACAGAGATCCGGGTACATTATATTCTTACTCCAGAGGCTGTAGGAGAGCAGAAGAAAATCACCTTTTACTACCTGGTAAGTTTGCACCTGCTGTACAGTGAGGTAGTCACTGGCAATTATAGGGGGATTGGAAATAGAAGTTGTGGTTTGTGGCAGCAGGCTTTAAACACTTTCTTGTCATCCTTCATATGTTCTTTGGAAACAAAAAGGAGGGTCTGAGTTGGGAGTAAAAAAGTCAGGATGTCCCTGTGCCCTCTGGGTGAGGGCATTCTGCTACAGGGAGGCAGAGAGCTGGGTGTGAGCAGCAGCTCAGTTGCTCTCCTTGCAGGGTCCCCCACTTTAAGGTTTGGCTAATGCAAAACTTCAATCACAACAAAGTTTCTCCTTCCATTCAGGTGATGGCCAAGGGAAACATTAAGCGAGGAGGCACTCACATTCTGGATTTGGACCAGGAAAGTGGTGAGTTCCTCTCCCCTACCACATTGTCACTATTATGGGGGGCTAGGCAGCTGTGGCAGACATACACTCTGCATCTATGTAAATGCATGCAGGGATCAACATCTGCATGTCCTCTGAGATCTAGGAAGAGTTTGACCTTTCTTTTCTCTGCCTTTAGGCTTTTCACAGATTTGCTCTAATCCCCTGTGCCACTATCTTTCTCCTGACACTGCATTTTCCGGGGCCCCAGTACTCTTTGGAGATACATCTGATGGCCTGTTTTTAGAAGCTGAAGCAAAATTCAGTGTACTTATGCACTGGAAAACAGGCCTTTTCAGTCAGACAGGGAGACTTACACATCTCTGTGAGCACAAATTCATCCCACTTGGCTGCCTGGAATTTCATAATGGCTAGGATAAAGTTCAGCATAAAGTCAAACCTAGAATTTCGGCTGCTCCAAGAGAAAGTTTTGTGCACCTTAACTTTTGGCCATTGTTTTGTTTGCTAGACAACGGTGTCTTCTCACTACAGCTGTCTGTACAAGCTGATATTGCTCCAGTGGCCCAAGTGCTTGTCTACACCACGGTCCCCAGCAGGGAGGTGATTGCTGATTCAGCCAAGTTCTACACAGAATTATGTTTCAACAATAAGGTAAGTGTCCACTTTGTGAGGGAGCAGCCACCAGACTGCAGTGTGGTCAAGCTCACTTATTTAGATTTAGCCTGGTTAAGCTAATTTCTTTAGATGCACTAACACTGCACAAGCAACATATCAATTGTTGTAGGTAGCTTCACTGCTTACTGGTTTGTGCTAGCCTGGAGGAGATCAACTGCTGGAAAAAAAGTGCTAGCAGGGGCTACACTGATAAAACCCCCTTCAGCAGCTAGTCAAAGCTGCTGATCTTACAGATAGTCCTGGCTAAGAAAAAGAGAACAACCTGAAACATTCCCATCAGGACTTAAGGATACTAGATGGGACCGTGCTGAAGCAGTCCCTTGTCCTGCTAAAATCAAAGCTGAATGAGTTCTTGAGACCTGTGTCACTGTAGGAGCTTGGTCACCTGCATTTTTATCATATATTAGATGTCATATTATGCAGTGCATGAAGGTCTGGGTGCAAGCCAAGCGTCAAATGATTTACATTGGTAGATACTGCTTTCCTCTCTGAAAGCATGTTGGGTCCAAAGCTGTTGTCAGACCGGATGGGACAGGTTTAGGGCTATCTCTATGCTAGACAGTTTTCCTAGTAAAAAGCTCGCTACAGTCCTTTTTCTGCCTGAAGAATATTGTTTTTGCAGTCTCAAGAGCCCACCCTGGGAGAGGTGGAAGGTATCAGCAGAAGGCATGCTGAGTTCTGGTTGCAACATGAGGGAGACTGGCAGCTGCTGCTGCTTTGTCAGGCAACACACTGAGGATGCTTTGAGCATTGCATGCTCGGGAAGGATTTGTAGTGCTGAGAGAAGATTTATGCAGGTTGGCCATCTTATTATAAAATCGTGTGAGATGGTGGTGACAACTTTTGCTAGCACGAACTTCCAGGGGAGAGGTAGGTAGGGGGTTGTTAGAGTTGTGAGTTAGGTTTCGGGAAGGCACAGAAGTTTGGAAGGCCTAGCCAGCAGGTGAGCTCTTCAGAATCATTACCACCCAACAGATATTGCAAATTTCTCCAGGGCATCACTGCTTGTCATGTTACCAAAGAATCTGCTAAGCAAGGTCTTTGCAAGCTGGTTTTCTCTCCACATACAGTTTCTGGGTGCAGTACAGTGACTGGTCCTGGTTCAAGGACGTGCTCCACTGACTGATCACATCTAGCCCCCATGGGGGATTGCCTCGTCACATTCACCATGACCATAAAACCCGAAACCACCTTAAAAGTTTTATGAGCAATTGTGATCCTTGAGGTTGCCAAGAACTCTTGGTGCTGATTCCTCTGGCACTGCTGGAAGGGAACAGTAGCACAGAGGAAGGGTAGAGGGGGGGCCTTGTAAAGTTAGAGCTGACTGCACTCAACTGGAAGGAAAAGTCCTGCGAGAGTAGGGCATCTGTGATGTAGCTTTTCTTGTGGTTACAGGTGGACTTAAGCTTTTCCCCTCCGGAAGGCCTGCCGTCCTCAGATGCTCACTTGCAATTCCAAGCCTCCCCGAACTCCCTCTGTGCTGTGCGTGCTGTGGACAAGAGTGTTCTCCTCATGAAGCCAGAAGCTGACCTGTCACCTGCCTCTGTAAGTTCTTTGTCTGTGGAACAAGTCGGAGCCTGGTCAGAGCAAGCGCAGCCCAGTGCTGGAGTGGAAACAGGGAACAGTTCCTCTTGTCAGAGCTGACACAGGGAAGCTCCCCTGTGCTGTTTCTCATCTTCCTCCAGCGGACAAAAAGATGAGAGCTGGGCAGCAGTTGTTCTTTAGGGGTTTTTTGTGGTTTTAGGGATGGGAATTAGAAAGATCCTGCTTGTCTTGGCCAGAGCCAAACACTGTTGTGTGTTTGATGATAATTTTTCACTTATTATCCTCATCCATGGATTAATTTTCTTGGGGTAGCATCTGGAGGCATCAAAGAATTTATTTGCCTTTTGCCAAGCAGAAAATGACAATCCCTGAGTAGGGAAGAAGTATTACAGATGGTTTGGCCAATGTAATTTTTTGCGTATTTAAGCCATAATAACCAGAGTAACATGCAGAGCATAAAAAAAAGGCAGTATCTCCAAATCTGGATCCCTTTTTTGATTCCCAAACTCTTATTGCTCCCAGCAGAGGGGGGACCATGGCATTGTGGATGTATGTGCTGGTGATGTGACTGTTACGGTGCTTGCATCCAACTCCCTCAGTTGTGTTTCATAACAATGGACACTAAAATGCCAAATACTCTGTCTCCTTCTGCCAAGGTGTATGACTTACTTCCAGTGAAGGAATTCCATGGCTATATCTATGGTTCAAATGTACCCTTGGAGGAGCCCCTGTGGAACTGCATGACTGTGGAGCCAATAGTTCGGGATGGGATCACCTATGTTCCAGTAATGGGGGTGAATGAAGAGGACACTTACAGCATCCTAAAGGTATAGCCCCCTGGCATGGTTAGGGAGTGGAGTGGGAGAATGATTGAGAATGCTTAAGCCTTCTGTGGCATCATGCAACTTAACAGGGGAAGGGTTTGTGCATCTGAATGATCTGACACTTCTTTTTATCCAGAGGCACATTCAGTGAGGGTCACAAACTTTACTTGTCTTGCCAGATATGCTTCACACTTGGTGGAAAAGGGATCATTCTCAAAGTTTTCTTACAGGAAAAGCTTTGAGGCTGACCTGAAGTGAGGTTCTAATTTGAGGTAAATGATCCCATGCCATTATAGGTGCCTCGAATAAATCAGTGTGTCCTTGAGCTGCATTGTAGCCACAGACATTTCATTCCACAGAGAAAACTGTATATTTACTTCCTGGCTAGTCCTGACCCCTAGGCTGAAACTGGACTAGAACCAGTGTCCTAGAAACAGAGGGGATATATCCTTTTGTCTTTCTGAGCCACCCAAGCACTCAGACCCAAGGATCAGGGGATCATCTCAAGGTCCAATCCGCACACAGTAACAACTTTTCCATTTTGAGGCAGTAAAATGCCAACATCAGGTCTGCTGTGTAAACCTCAACAGGATTCAGTAGTAGAAAAACATGTTTGGTTTCTCTCCCATAGGAAATGGGTTTAAAGGTTTTCACAAACACCAACGTGAGGAAGCCTTGGTTTTGCAGCCCCAGTAATCCCATGTATCCCGGCTCTCCATCAGCTGGCATAGGAGCACCTGCAGCCATGGCCGCGCCACCCATGTATGCAATGAGGACAAGCGGTAAAGGAACTCGGTTTTGTTATCACTTCTGTTCTCAACAGAGGTCCTGTTTGTATTTTGGAGTGAAAACTTAAACAAGAGCTGGGGTTGTGAATTGAAACCTTGCAAGTAGTACTGAGCTGATGGGTTTGCAGATTTCAGCTTCTGAATGGATGTGTGGGTCTACAGACAAGCTTTGGTAACTCCACATTAGAAATCAGCAGAACCAGACTGTGTTCAAAGACTGGCAGAGCAGAGGAAATTATTCTGCTGATAATTCATATTCATTAGGTTTTTACAGTAGACTTCTATTCCTGGATTATCGCTTACAGCATCTCCAATACCATTTTCAGGCTGTTCTTATCGACTCAGCCGGTTTTATGTATGGCCAAAATCATGAAGTGGGTGACAAATTTTTCAGTGATGAGTTGGTAGACTTTGGGAGCTTAGCATGGTAAGACATGTATGGTAGAAGTCCAGTCTGAAATGGACCCATCCTATTATCCTGTTTTTAAGGGCTATCTCAACTCTTACACTGTAACTGTTTGGGCAACAGAATTGGCCCTATCATCCTTCAGTCTCACATTAAGGAAAATATCTTAGAAATCATAAGTTATTCTAGCTGGATAGCTGATTCAGAGAATTTTCCCTTGGCACTAGAACCTGTGCTTTTGTATGCACCCAGTTTAAAAACAATTTCAAATGCAGAAATTCAATTAGCCAAAGTAAAGATGATGAAAATTAGAATTTCCTCAAGAAATTTTCTTCTTTTTCTGCTTGGATGCATTTATCTTTCTGTTTATGAAAGCCAAGCAAACAAAGTCCCACCAACCCCATCTTTGTTTTCCAGTTATTGAAAAGTAAAGTAAACCAAAATGTTTAAAAAATTTAATCCCAAACACAGAATACTTTATTGGCAATAATTTTTGTATGTGTAAACTTTGTTTCAGTCAAAATGGCTCTTTTTACCCTTCCCATATTGCAGCTGCATGTTTTTATTTGGAGCATTTTCAGCCTAGTTCTTGAGGAGACCATAGCTTTGACAGGAAGGTGGTACTCTGAGTCACAATGACCCTACAAAAAACACTTCAACAGAGGGATGTTCCATTGCTAGCTGGCCTGATTAGGATGGAGAAGAACATCACATCAAAGCTGTACCTGAAAGGGAGAAGGCTGCTTGCACAGAAGGTCCTAAATAGGTTTTTGCTCTAAATTCTTTTTTTTTAAGCTTGTAAAGCGCTGCCTTCCGAAGTTTGAGGTCTGCTGGAGTCCAGCAGAAAATAATGGAAGGCTAGCTCTCCTTGCTAATGTGCCCTGGCCCTGAAACTCCACTGCTTTTGCTAGCATAGCTCACTACAGCCACAAGCATGTGCTTCTGATTGCCACATAGATTGACACTTTCTCAGACTGAAGCATGATGCTGATATAGGTCTTGCTTGTTTGGAATTATCAATAGTTGATTTCTTTTTCATCTCACCGCATTCAGGCATTCTGGCAGATAGATTTTCTGAGCAGTTAAGCACTCCTGAAGAGGTGACAGAGACAGTCCGAAAGTATTTCCCAGAAACCTGGATTTGGAGTTTAGTACCTATAAGGTGAGTACCTTGGGCTAGTTCATTCCTTTTTAATAAAACTGGGTTTATAAGGTGAAAACATGAATCCCAAAGTGTTTGTCCTTCATTGTTTGCAGAGATCACTTGGCAATCCTCTGAGATGAAATGACTTTCAGCCATAGTTAGGTTTGTCCAAAGAGTGGACTGGAAGAAGATGTAGAGTGGTCCTACGGTAGCAAATGTACTGTGCCTCATCGTTCACGCAGCAAATACTGTTCAGTAGGCCAAAAGGGGTACAGCTAGTCACCAAAACGCTGTAAAACTCATCTGTCCTTGCTGTCTGTGCTTTACCAGCTCTGAGGGAAAAGCTGATCTAGAAGTGACCATCCCTGACACCATCACTGAGTGGAAAGCCAATGCATTCTGCACTTCGGCAGACACGGGCTTTGGCCTGTCCCCGACAGTGTCCCTGAGAGCCTTCCAGCCCTTCTTTGTCGAGCTCACCATACCCTACTCTGTAGTGCGTGGGGAGTCCTTCACACTGAAAGCCACTGTTTTCAACTACCTGCCTGCCTGCATCAGGGTAAGGGAGGTTTAACTTATTCTCTGTAGCTGTGCGCCTTCTTGTGCACCCCTTGCCTTCAGCTAGCCTTCTTACCTTATGTATCAGTAGCCCTAGACCCTTTGCCCCTGACATTTAATGTTATTTCTCCTATATACACCAAATGCAGAACCCACAACTCCAGTTCCCTGCTCCTTTGCTACTGAAGAAACAGCTATTGCTGTGGCTTCCGAGCTCCCTGTCTCTCATGATCACCCTTTCTTAATTGCACCTCTCTCTACAACTGGCAGGTCAGTGTGACTCTGGCTCAGTCTACTCATTTCTTGGCTACTCTGGTGGAAAAGGAGAAAGAATCTCATTGCATCTGTGAGAACGTGAGGAAAACTGTGGCTTGGCTGGTGACTCCCAGATCTCTAGGTAAAGGTCTCAGAGTGCTGGAAACTGCAGGAAGGGTTTCTTTGTGCTGTTCTCCCCATTCAGTATTGGGTGTTAGAGCAACACATTTTCCTGGGAAGCACTTCAGTTGAGTTTCTGATCTGGGGGGCAAAGACTGTTTGTTATTTCGGAGGCAAAGACTGGGAGATTCATAGTGTCCAACTCTGTCTGGCATCACATGCAGTACCATCAAGCCTTACAGCCTTTGGACAGCATCTCCTGAAGCCAGAGACATGGCTGGCCAGCAGAGATGTTCTATTAGCTCCATTCCTCACAGAGATTAGATGTCTTCCCCGTGGGATCTTCACACTTTGTTTGCACTTTTGGTGTGGTAGCAGCTGTGGTGTACATGCAGGGCAGCAGTGTGCTGAACAGCAGTGGGGCTGGTCACACTCAGTACTGTGGTGTTCTGGAAAAGAGTCCCCAAAACAGAGTCACCTCTCAATGACAGCACAGCTCATGTGGTTTCTGGGATAGACAGCTTGGTTTTTGTGGGAAAGAAGAAGGGCCCAGCCATGACAGAAATCTCCATCCATGAGCCTGCAAGTTGAAACTCCTGAAAGTAGCAGTGAATCCCATTGCCTGGCTCTGCCTGGCAGGGCTGACTGACCCCCTGTTTCCTCCAGGACAGGTGGAGTTCTCAGTGACCACTGAGGCCCTACAGAACCAGCAGCCCTGCGGGAACTCCATTGTGGAGACCCCTGAGAAAGGGCGGAAGGACACGGTCATCAGACAGCTGCTGGTGGAGGTACGTGGGCTGTGGGAAGGGAGGAGTGACCTTTCCTACAGGCTACAGCTTACACTGTGATTGATACAACTGGATGGGATGCTAGATAATCTCATCTAGCTCCCTTTCTGGTTAGAAATCGGACCAGATGATCTTTTGAGATCCGTTCTAACCTGGTCTGGTCTATGATTTTATGGGATCACTATGCAGCATGGCAATATGATGGTCTTACATCATCTTTGTACTTTGGCAGGGCTGCATAAAGACTTCAGCTTAATGATGTGCCTTGTGTCTCCTGGTACAATAAACTTTCCCTGTCTTCTACTGTAACAGGACTCCTACTGCAATCTGTCCTTCCCTTTAGCTCCCACCTGTCACCTGCTGTTTCAATACACTGTCTTTACAGCCTCTCTCCTTCCTTTGACACGCCCCCAGTAAATGTGCCAGTCAGCACATGCTGCCTCTCAGCTAATTGAGTGGCCAAGCAAACTGCCTCTTAAGCTGAGTGTTTTGCAGTTATGGTTTGGTAACATAGACTGGCACCAGGATGAAGGTGAGGGATTCACAAGCACCTATGGGAATTTGATGACTGTAGAGAAATCCCCTTAAAACTCCACATGGAAACACGTTGGAAGCTTACCCATTTCCTGTGGCAGGAAGAGTTGCTGATGTGATGTGGAACACAAGGAAAAACTGTGTGGCAGTACTGGATATCCTTTACAGGGAATGGTTAGTTTATCATGTACTGAGAGTGGTAATCTGGCAGTTAGGTTATATGTTCTAAGCTTTCCTCTGTATCATAAAAACCCCTAATGTTTGCCCACTATGTCATATGCTGTCAGTAGTGTCACCAGATACTACAGCATACAACATCTTCCCTTGCCATTGTTAACGTACACATTTTTTTTCCTTAAAGCATCTGCAGCATTACAATAAATAGCACTGCAGACTTCTCTTCAGCACAGCTCTCTGTAATGCTGCAGTCCCTTTGTCACGAGGATGTTAAGTGTCTCTCACCGTGAGCAATAATTGCAGGTCATCCATTTGATGGTCCTGCAGTGTTTTCCTCTCCTTTTCCTCTCCTTCCTCTACATACAACACCAGTCACTTAGGATCACATTTCTTTTATTTGCCTAAATTATTTCAGAGCTCCATATTTCAGGGAATGTTTGTGACTGCTTCTTCTTCTTCAGTTCCCACACTTTTCTTTTTACATATCCCTCTGTCCTTGTGAGGATTCCTGTCTGTATTTCCTGTTTCACTAATTTCTCACCTCTCTTGTTTTCCTTCATCCCATCCAAGCCTGAAGGAATTGAGAAGGAAACAACCCAGAATTCTGTGCTCTGTGTAAAAGGTAAAGCCCACTCTTCCCATACTCTCTATTTGTTCCTGTGTGGTTTGATGGGTGGGATGTTGGAGGCCTGCCTCTATTATATTCCATGCAGTCTGACATTTTTGGGTAATCAAAACATGCCACATCAGCTGGGAATTTGAGACATAAGACAGAAGAAAGTCCTAAAGAATTGACCATCCTGCTAAGCATCAGGGTATGAGCTAGGACAGATTTAGCATGAATGTTTGTATCCCTGCTCACTTGAGTTCTGGCACTGGGGTTACAAGTGCTCTTGTTTTCTTGCACACTCAGGAGAAAGCGGTAGACACGTGATCTGCGGTGCCTAAAAGTGCCTGGGAGTGGTTTCATGCTGAGATTGTGTTACAGCTAGGGAAATAAGAAGTAAATTAAATCAGGGAATTTCTAATAGGAAGAGTCTCTGTTGTTTCACTGAGACCTCCTTCCCTTCCATTAGCCATTTCTTGGAATTGCACTGAAGGTTTTTGGGTCTTGTTTCTTTCTCAGGAGTGCCTGTGAAAGAGGAGTTTTCCCTGTTGCTACCTGAAAATGTGGTACAAGACTCAGGCAGAGCATATTTCTCAGTGCTGGGTGAGTTAACAGCCTGACAGAAGAACAATGTGCTGTTTCTGACTCTTTGTGTTGACCTACCTCACAGCTTTTTCTCCTGCTTTCTAGCACAGCTCATTCTTGTCTTTAATCTCTTCTGTCTTGAGAACTTTCCCTTCGGTTTGTGCTATTCCTTTTCCCTTTCTGCATGCCTTTTTTCTCAGTCTTCTCACAACGCCCTAACCTTTCTCTCATTTCCCTCTTCTCTTTTTCTCTGCTGTTCTGTGTTTTGTTCCAGGATCTTTATCAATCCAGACTATTTTATGTTCTTCTCTGATACCTCCCGCATCTGTCATTCAGTAGCTGACTCTGATTCTGATAGCCAGCCCTAAATGTTGTTAACATCCCTCTGGTATCTCCTGCTCCCCAGGTGACATCATGGGCACTGCCATGCAGAACCTGCACCAGCTCCTCCAGATGCCCTTTGGCTGTGGGGAGCAGAACATGGTCCTGTTTGCACCCAACATCTACGTCCTGGACTATCTGAACAAGACAGGGCAGCTGAGTGAGGAGATCAAATCCAAGGCCACTGGATACTTAGTGAGCGGTGAGCTGGGACATGGCTTTCGCTTCTGCTTTGGCTTTCTTCTAGATCCTGCCTGGGGTGGGTCTGTCAAATGCTGGCCAGATCTTGAAAGAGGTCTTCTCTCATAGACAGATGGTCTCTGCTGTATGCCTGAGGGGACCCTTTGCTGCTTTTTTCTTTATTATTTTCTGTTGCTTAAGCATTACTGTTCCTGATCATTGCAAGCACTTTTCTCATGGGGTGGCAATGCAGTGCATTCATTGTCATTGATAGGTCCTGCCATCCTTCTGAAGAAAGGCAGATGTTGCTTTTCCTCATGCACTACACGCAATGCACAGAGGTGGGGAGGTACCAACACTTCATATTGGTTAGGATAGGACAGACCTATGCCTCTCTCATTTGCCTTTGCTGATGGTGTTTTTTTTCTATTTCCCCATCCCTCAGCAAACTCTTTCCGGCATCCGAATTTTGTCTTATCTTTCCATTGCAGGTTATCAGAGGCAGCTGAACTATAAGCACCAAGATGGCTCTTACAGTACCTTTGGACAACGTTATGGCCAACCAGGGAATACCTGGTGAGAGTTCAATGCCACCTATACCTCTCCAATATGCCTCTCTTTCTCACCCACACATTTATAATAAATACTGCCTGACAATAAATAGCAAATGCTGTTGTAGACCAGCAGGTTTTCCAGAGCTGGAGTGGTCCCTTTGCTGCCTCCTTCTTAATAAATAGGCACATCAGCCAGCTATATGGCTGAAGTACTTCCTCCCACCAGCAGCTCCAAGGACCATGACAGAAAAAAAGGCAATGGAGATAAATTGGGGAAGAAGGGAGCAGGGATTTAACACCCTGACTGAAGAAGGCTGAAGAGTTGCAGTGGCAGCTCTTCTAGACTAGCATCTGCTGAGAAGTCTGTGGGAAAAGATGGTTCCATATGGAAACATATGAGGAAACACAAGTGAAAAGGTTGATAATCCAAGAGCAGTGCTGAATGGTTTTTTTTCAAGTGTTTGTATGCTACTAAGGAAAGACAGACTGGAGGAGCATGTGTTTTGCCATTTTGACTTATTGAAAAGTTTTGACTTGCTCCTCTATATCATTGTCATGCGTTTTCAATTTCAAGCAAGGATAAGAATGGAAGAACTCATCACCCTCAGTTTGCTTTTAGTTTCTAAAATGGTAATTGGCTTTTGACAGCATGTTGGCTTCTTACTACATGCCTGCTTCTTTTCAGTAACTGCTTGCAACAGCTCTTGATAAAAACTCTTTTAACATGTTCTGCTTTACTTTAAAATTCTAGGGGACTTCTGGGAAACGCATGAAGCATGGATTTACAGTTTAAGAGTTCTACCAGCAGACCATGAGCTAGCAGGAATTTAATTATTCTTCCCTGTAATTCTGAGTACTAATGTTAGGCATATTTAGCTAATTGGCATGCAATTGTCTACATTTTTTGAAGAGATGTTTTTAGAGACAGGTCAACAATCATTGTCCTTCAAATTGTAGCCTCAACACAAAGGGATGACAGGGTTTTTTGAGCCAAGTGAGACACAAAAATGAGAGACAAAAATCAAGGTGGAAAGCAGTTTTTTGACAGAATTTTTTGAGCTGACGATATAATATACATAAAGTCTGACTAATTGGCCCACAGTTCCCCAGGCCTTCTTGCCTGTTTCCAGACAGATGATGTGCACATGGGCCCTGTCAATTGAGATGGGCAATAGGCCTGCTCAGGCCCTTTGTTTTTCTCCCTTTCAGGCTCACAGCCTTTGTCCTCAAGTCCTTTGCCCAGGCCCGGCATCACATCTTCATAGAGGAGAAGCACATCCAGGATGCTTTGAACTGGCTGTCCTACAAACAGAAGGAGAATGGCTGTTTCCAGAGTTCTGGGACACTCCTGAACAATGCTATGAAGGTAAAAAGCCTCCCTGGTTGTTTCTTTGTGAGGCTAGAACTTGGCCGTAAGTCAGATGGGGCCAGTTGAGCTTCTAGAGCACATAGGCAGATGGGATATTCCCATGCCAATGGCAAGCACTGGGGAGGGAGCCACGCACCGTTCTGTACTTATTGGTGATACCTTCACATCAGCTGCAAGAGGAAGGAGGCAAGCTAAAGGTCTGCAATGTGGTATATGCCCACTGGAGTGGGAGAAAAGATTGAAGATATGAAGCTGGGTGGGGTCAGCATATACCTTTGTGTTCCCCTGCAGGGTGGAGTGGACAACGAGGTCACGCTGACTGCCTACATCACTATCGCGTTGCTGGAGATTCCCCTGCCCGTGACCGTATGTGTCTGCATCCTGACTTGAGCCGCTTGTGGTGTGTCAGACTATGGCAACACAGAACTGAGCAGAATTTGCTCTGGACTGGGAAAATGACTTGATTGTATAGCTCTGTTATATAAGAATTATGCACTGTCAGCTTTGTTATATCTGGGAGATGCTGTACCCTACTTGTTCCTAGAAGTCCTTCTAGTACCCTCCTGAACATTCAGTAGGATGATGTGCTTTTAGTAAGGCAAAAACCTCATTTCTCCCTGGCCTTCTAATCACTGGCTTTCCCTCCCCAGCTCTCGGTGGTGCGGAATGCTCTGT
>VWZW01001243.1:0-105766 GCA_013397115.1 Edolisoma coerulescens
GAGCGCGGGGCTTGGCGTGTACGAGCTCTGGGGCAGCGCGTGCCTCGCCCTGTTGTCACTGACTGCGGCCACAGCACGGGAACAGGAGATGACAGCGTCAATGCAGCTTTCTGTAAATTGTGGATGCTGCTGAATCCCACTGCTATTCCATCAGCACACCCACAAGTAGACCTATAGCAAATAGGAGCGTACTTAATCCACTCGCTGGAGAGATTGGAGAAGTCAAACATGATCTCTCTTTTAATTTAATATCCGTGACTCAAAAGCCCCTCTGAAAGAATGAAGCCTTTTTTTTTTTTTTNTTTTTTTTTTTTTTTTTTTTGTCCAGGGACAACACTGATGTGCTGTACAAACATTACAAGTTTAAAGGCACGGAAATGGTTTGCAGAATTTTAAAATATCATTTCAGTAATTTAAAATCACTCTGCCTTGCACACTTGTATCACTTACGTTTAGTAAAGCAATTGAATTTCCAGGTCTTGGGCACACACAGTGATCTATTTAATATTATGATTGTTGCCATTTTATTCTGAAAGTAGTAAAGGCATAGGTGTGCATTACATTTCAGGATCATTTTCTATATTTTCTCATTTCCTCTTTTAGTATTAGATGCTCCTTTTAATTCTTGATTAATTTATGTCCTTCTGGGGTTTTTTTACTGATCTCTTTCTAGCTCAAAGGCTGCCCGTGTGTTCAAGGGGAAAAGTTGAATTTCTATGCAGCCAAGTAAAAACCGAAAGAGTAAATAGAGCTGTTGCTTGTGCCTTTCCCACTGTGAGACATAACTACTTCAGGCAACACCTCAGGTCCATCTGAGTGTTGTAGCTCTTAGAGGGTGGCTGGGCTTGGATGAGCAGTGTACTCCCGTCCCCCAAATGACCATGTAAGAGTTGCTGTACCACTGACACGGTTAGCTGAGCAGTCATAGACACATTTTGTGAAGCCACCTGAGCTAAGTAGCTCTTTGGCTGCTGTCTGCTTCTGCCCAGTTCTGCACACTGTAAAACCTTTTAATTCTTTTTCTCTTAGCAAGCACTCAAGCCCACAGTATTTCTTCTTAAATTCTCTAACTGTGTAAAAGAATAAAGAAGTCTGCAGATGAAGGATTTCTGTTCTAATCTGAATTTTCAACACCAGTTTGGCTTGGAGAAGCAGCAAGCAGTTTTCTACCCACCTGTGAGGGAACACCTGCTCTGCTGCAGATGGATGTCAGCAGTGATAGCTTGCTATTCCCTGCCCAGATCACTTTTCCTTTCCAGCTGATGTTCTAGACTAGGGCAATGATATTATTCTCTTAGGAATTCTGGCAGAGTACCCAGCTGAAACTGAAGATGAACCAAACAGAAGGTAGAGCGGAGCGCAAGAGGTGAGAAGGGTTTTTTCTGGGAACTGCCTAAGGCAGACTGCTAGCCAATGCAAGTGTCTGCATTTAAGGTAGTTCTCCAGAGCCCCTTCAGAACATCAGAGAGAAGTCATGTTTACTGATGTCAGATGTTAGAGAAGAACCCTGTTTCTTTAGGCTCTCTCATAGGCCATGAGTGGACTCACTGTAGTGTCAAGTATAGATCTACAGAAAATTACTAAAATGAGTAAAATACAGGTCCTTTTAACATGTGGTCTGGCAACTTGCAGTTGTGCCATTTTTGTGAATGAACAGAACAACTAGGAAAATGGGAAAATACATCTCTGTATCATTCTGATAAGAAACAGGATCAACCTGATAGGAATGAAAGAATTGAGTTCAGAGAAGATCACAGAATCATAGAGTAGTTTGGGTTGGAAGGGACCTTTAAAGATCTCTGGTCCAAACCTCGTGCAATGAGCAGGGAGATCTTCAACTAGAACAGGTTGGACAGGGCTCTGGGCATCTTGGATGTTTGCTAGGCTGGGACATCTCCCGCTTCTCTGGACAGCCTGTTCCACCCACTTCTCTGGACAGCCTGTTTCACCACCCTCATTGTCAAAAATTTATCTTATATCTAGTCTAAATCTACCTTCATTTAGTTTGAAACCGTTGCCCCTTTTCCTATTGCAGCAGGCCCTGCTAAAATGTCTGTCCCTGTCTTTCTTGTAGGCCCCCTTTAAGTATTGGAAGGCTACAATAAGGTGTCCCTGGAGCCTGCTCTTCTCGAGGCTGAACAACCCCAACTCTCTCAGCCTGACCTCATAGGAGCGGTGTTCATCCTTCTGACCATTTTTGTGGCCCTCCTCTCGATGTTCTCCACCAGGTCGATGCCCTTCCTGTGTCAAGGACACAGTACTCCACGTGGGGTCCCATAAGAGCAAAGCAGAGGGGCAGAATCCCCTCCCTCACTCTGCTGGCTTTGCTGCTTTGGATGCAGCCCAGGACATGATTGGCTTTCTGGGGTGGAAGCACACAGTGCTGGCTCATGTCCAGCCTCTCATCCGGCAGCACCCCCAAGTCTTTCTCAGCAGGGCGACTCTGTCTGTTCATGCCCCAACCTGGATTAACACCAGGGGTTGCCCTGACCCAGGTGTAGCACCTTGCACTTGGTCTTATTAAACCTCACGAGATGCCCATGGGCCCACTTCTCAAGCTTGTCCAGGTCCCTCTGGATGGCATCCCATCCTTCAGGTGTGCCAACAGGACCACTCGGCTTGATGGTGTCTGCAAACTTGCCAAGAGTGCACCCGATTCCACTGTCTATTGTAACTGATGACGATATGTAACAGTACAGGTCCCAACACAGACCCCTGACGGACACCACTTGTCACTGATGTCCATCTGAACATTGAGCCATTGATCATTGCCCTCTGGATACAACTGGCCAACCAATTCCTCATCCATCAATCAGTTCACCCATCAAATCCATCTCTCTCCAATTTATAGAGAAAGGTGCTGGGGGACCATGTCAAAGGCCTTACAGTTCAGATAGATGGCATCTGTAGCTCTTCCCTTTTCCCCAGATGTAGTCACTCCATCACAGAAGGACACTAGGTTGTCTGGGTTGATCTGTTCCATGATCAGGCACAGAGGTGAGTTTGACAGGTCAGTAGTTCCCATGGTCCTCCTTTCTACACTTCTTAAAAATGGGTGCAGTATTTCCCTTTTTGCAGTCACCTTGGACTTCACTTGACTGCCATGTCTTTTCAAATATCACAGTGAATGGCTTGGCAACTACATCAGCCAGTTCCCTGGGGACTCTGGGATGCATCTCATCGGGTGCCATAGATGGTCACGAATGTGATCTTCTCTTACAGTGGGAGGCACTTTGCTCTGCTGGTCTGCCTGCCATGCAGTCCGGTCGCTCAAGAGATGTGGGAAGAGGGGTTTCCAGTGGAGACTGAGGCAAAAAAAGTTTTTGAGTACCTCAGCCTTCTCCTCATCCATTGTTACTGGTTTGCCAGGGGGCAGTGTGCACTTTCTTTGACATTCATGGAGATTTGGCATCAAATCAGGGCTGAACTATTTCTAAGGCAAACTATTCATGAATGCAAAGTGCCCAGGTGTAGAGGACAGCTATTACATTTATATTATATGATGACAGTATAACGAAATTGAGAAACAAAAGAAATACATTATCTCCTATGAGTTTTATGAAGTACTCCTTCACTGAGGACTCTTTCCCTATTTTCATTTTTTTCCACATCAAATCTCCCAAATCATCCACCAGGGTGTTACTTTATTGTGCACCAGAGGAGGGAGATACATATCCACAAACCTTCTGAGAAATATATTTACAGGAAATAATAAACAAACAAGCAAGTCTTTCTGCACCACTCTCTGTGTGAAGAGGCTGTTTGGTCTCACACCTGTTAAATAGCTTAGTTAGGGATTAAACTAGTGCTAGCTACTGAAAATGTACTGTGCTACATAGTGATCATCACATGGTCTTCAGGTGCTGCGATGCATGAGTGTTATCTGTGGGAATGAGAGCCCACCGAGTGTCATACACAAATGACAATCAATGCTGTTCTAAGAAGTCCATCTTTTTAATTGCTTTGCTGGGAGATGGATTCTGCACAGTCTCATTTTCTCACTGCAGGCTGCCTTTGTTTTTTCTCACTTTCTAATCAGATAATTCAGTATGGTTTGCAGACACATCACTCTGCAGAGACATATACACCACTAAAAAGATCTCACAGCTTTTTTTCTGCAGCATTGGAGTTTCTCCATTCTGGTGACTTAACCCTTCAGAATCTAAAGCATCTCAATAGAAAAGGAAACAGATTTTACACAGGTGAGGGTTGCCATTTTGGTTTTGAGATAATGGAGCCATTTCCACTTTCTCTCCATTCTCTTTGTCATGTGAAAGTCATAAAAGGTTGACGGTCAGCCTCTTCATTTACATGAAAGACTCAAGCTATCTCCTGAAATACTATTCCAGTAAGAGCATCTCCAAAGTTTTTGCAAAATTATTTGCTTTATTCACCTCGGAAAAGATGACCTGATATTTTGACTCTTTCCAAGTGTATGGAGAAGTCAAAGGCTTTTAGAAGAACCCATGTCCTAAAAACTTAATGGATTGTTTAGGTGGCATGCATAGTTCAGCCTTGTAGTGCCTGAAATGGTCTTGTACATCTGGTGACTCAGGAGTTCCTGATTTATTTAAGCTGCTTTCAGGTACTTGTCCCTGGAGAATAGGGATCTCATACCAATTTGTGGATTTGTTCCTTCCGAGTACCAGATCCTTTGAAGAGCTTCTGTTTGTCCTTCTTTTCTTTGTTCTGGTGTGCCACTATTCTTTGTCTCACTCTTCATAGCAAGACTTCACCTTCTCATGATCGAGGCTGTTGCCCAGTGGATGGCTAAATTTCTTCTGAGGTTTTGAAGGAATGCTTCCTCATATGGTTGTCTTCTCTGTGCACAGGACTCACCAAGCCACATCAAGAGGGCTATGCTTCAGTAGCAGAGACCTCAGATTTGAGGGCAAAAGTACTATTACACAGCCTCTGTCTATTTTTGTATTAAAACAACTTCTGTGTTGCCATACTATTTCCCTAGGGGATGGGATTCCTGCTATAATGTTGGGATATCTGTTCCTACAGTTGGTGTCAGCAGTGAGATTCTGTATTTGCTAAAGAAATACCAGCACATGCTCTACATTGCAAAGAGGACACAGTATTTGTGTTTTCGTTCAGCATCACTGTAAGCAATTTCCCTATCCTGTCAGTTAGTATTTGTGAGTGCAGCTGGAAACTGGAGGCCAATGGCCTATAGATGACAAATCTGTTTTGATTCCAGGAAGGGAGGGTTCTTTTGAAATCAAAGTCATTGGTGTTGAAATCTAAATTAAAATGACCCAATTGCCAAGGCCTCCTCAGTGCAGAAGGAGGTTAATTAGGCAGCCATCCTTCTCCTGAGCAGTCTCTGCTTTGAGAGAATGAGTAACAACGTGAGCTGGAGTCTACACTACGTAATACCATTAGGTTTATTACTCTGCTTTTACAGCTCGCAGTAAAGAGAACTGTTGCAATTAATGAATGAAGTGAATACAATGCTGCAGTCAAGGTCAGGGTGAGGCATAAAATACAGAGCCCAGCTCTGCCAGTCACATCCTGGCAGGAGAAAGCACCATAGCTTGTCAGGAAAGGAAAATGGGATCAGCTCATCTTTTCAGTGAAATCTCTCCCTCACATGCATCTGACAGCATCCTACCAAAACTCTCCGGGAATGATAGCTGGGAGCAGAGAGGAAGTTAATGAAGGCTCAGAGTCCAGGAAG
The DNA here is from genome assembly GCA_013397115.1 of Edolisoma coerulescens. Lineage (NCBI taxonomy): Eukaryota > Metazoa > Chordata > Aves > Passeriformes > Campephagidae > Edolisoma > Edolisoma coerulescens. Next base: position 5,687 of record VWZW01001243.1, read on the forward strand.
AAAGAGACCGTTCAACCAATTAGCCAGAAACTGTAGACACTCCTTTGCAGATTGCTGGCTGCAGCAGGCAGGTTATATGTAGTGTTATGAAAAAAAAAAGATGTTTCCAGTTCCAAATTTCACGCTCCTGCACCAGTGTAAATCCCAAACAGTCACTGCTGGCAGTTCACTGTTGTGTAGCAGAGAGATGTAGATTGTGTTCCTCTTCTCAACCATTAAACTAGTGCTTGACTGAAAACAAAGCCAGCTAACCCCAAAAGGCAGTAACAATATATATTCCTCTCTTTTCGTTCCTTTTTCACTGTTTAGACACCCAATTTAAAAGCAAACAGCCACACATGCCAATCACATTATAATTCCTTACATTTTCTTGTATTCTATTTCCCAGTCAATCAGCTCTCATCTGCTTTGCCTTTACCCTCTAAACTCTTCAGAACATGAAATATCACTTTTCAGCTTGTACAGAGTGGGAAAAAATAGATCTTTCATTATTATTGTAATATAAATGTGTATTTGTGATCACAGTGATTGCAATTGCATAAAATGAAAATCATTAAGATTATTTCTCAAAGCTCCTGTTAAAGGCCCTGGGATGATTGCTAGCTAATGGTAGAAACACATTGCTTTCAGGGCAAGCTAGGTCATCATAAAGGCTTAATATCTTCCACTGGAGCAGCTAGGTTGGTTGGAAACCGGATACCATTGCCAGATGGAGCACAGGTCTGTGTGTTTATGTTCTGTTGCAAAAAGCCTCATGAGTTCTGGGTCCCCCAGGACAAGACAAGAGAGTTCATATGATCTAGTTTGTAAGAGGAATGACTGATGCATTCAGAAAGCAAGTTTCTTCAAGCATGGTTTTTTCCATTAGAAAGGGACACACTTTGCCAACCAGACAACAGGGCAGGCAGCAGTCTCTGAGCAGCATGGACTGTTTGTGCAAGGAGACCTTACACTGAGCAAAGCTGGGGAAATAAAAAAACATGCTGGCATAACTCTAAAAGAAACATTATATTCTCATAGAACTGATTATATGTGTAAATGTGTACCCCCTCTCAACCATGTACAGATGTTCCCTGCGGGATAAAGCATTTTCAGTATGTTCTAATGGTGGGAGTGGGGGTGAGGGGCAGAAGGGGTGTGAAGCTTCCTTCTGCCCTTTGAAAAACACTCATTTGTCTTCTGGGTTACGTTTGCTTGATCTGCACTCTGTTCCTCCTTGTTTCGTCCCCAGTACCGTGATGTTGCAAATTTGTTGTGAGTCAAGCATCAGCAAATCTCTCGCTGGGTGGAGCTATTTCAGGGCAATGCTGTGCTTGAATTCAGTGCAAGGGGATCACCTGTGGTTTCTGGGTTGTGCAATGAGAGAGATCACTTACAGAGCTCTCTGTTGATACTGTTTTCCCAGCTTCCCTTTGATGTTGACATGTGCAGCCATATAAATAAGTGATAAAGTGAAAAATAAGCTCTGGAAAGACCACAGCTCTGATGGCCAGATGTGTTCCAAGTGGTAAATAAGAGGCATGTCAGAAAGGAAGTGAAATGTGTGGAAGGAAGAAAACAAGAACATTTATGTGTTTCTGTCCCAGCCTCTGCAACTTTGCAGGTTTGCTTTTATAATACTTTCCCCTCCATGGCTCTTAGTGCTGACATTTGCTGAAGAAGGGAGTGAGGATCTGATATAACATCTTCTGAAGTTATCATTGTCATTTGTACTACACTATGAGGAACTTGACCAAGACTTGGGGTCCCAGGTACTATACAAAAATGTAGTCACCAGTAAAAGTAGCCCAAAGAGCTTGCAGTCTCAATAAGGAAGACACATGGGAAGTGCCAATGAAAGCTCAGAGGCAGTGCTGACAACAAAGCTCACCTATCTGCTTCTCTGTGTCATCCTTACATTACACTGCTTCTGCCAAGTCTTCCTGATGACCTCTCAGCACAGGTGATCTTGGCCACTGTTGAATTGTAGGGACAGCATCTACCCAGAGCTACAGGGCGTCTGCAGGAATAGATGAAGGAATAGACTTCAGTCATTATTCTTGCTGTACATGAATATGCTCATGATCTGGGAAAGAATAAATTGCAGACTAATTTATCTTTTACATGCAAAGCAAGTTCCACAGTTTGCAGAGGGAATGTATGCTGAGGATGCTTGTCAGTACCCTGGCAATCTTCTTGAGGAATAAAAAATGTGAGTCATTCTGAACCTCCTGCTCCCAAGTCAGACTCATCACCTTCACTTGCCTTCTTTCTGTGTAATATGTTGTATTACCAATCTTTCCTGAAGAGCAGTGGGACGGGTGACCTTCACAAGGGTCCAGCCTGGTGGCACAGACAAATTCTGACACAGATCTTTGACCTTCTGCTGCCTTCAATTTGCCATACTTCATTATCACAGTGTACTGCCATGCTGCTTTACTCCTTTACTCTCACAGCAGCAGATATGCTGTCTCCTTCCTACATGGAAACTTGTTTCCCAACCCTGTCTTCTGATAACCAAAGGTTGTCATCCTCTGTCCACGTGCTAGGGTACAAACTGAGTTATGGAAAGCCTGTGAGAGATGGGCAACTCTGTGACCAAAGCTTACAAATGATCAAGTGACTATGTCCTCTAGTTCCTGTGGAGCAGCGAGTCTCTCACAAGGTGCGCATGCACCTGTGGTGGGTGCAGTGGGTAGAGTTTACAGGCAGTGTGAAGAATGTCCCAGTTGTGCTTTCTGTCCTCACAACTGCTGAGCTTCATACGTGTGCATGAACACCATACCTCGGCTTCCCCCTTCACTTCCTTTTTCCATTTCTCATCTCCTTAAGCAAGGGCTGACACATCACTCCTGTATGTGTCACATGTATTCTATATATGTCACAAGTCCAGCATCTAGCCTGTCCTAGTGCCAGCCCAAGTGCTTTCCAGATGATACCCTAGCAGAGATGAAACATGGAGAGGCCAGGCAGGATGAGCCAGCTGGCTTCAGCTGGGGGAGGAGGGACATTGAAGTGCAAGCCAGTGTCACAGTGATGATGAGTCACCCAGGTATGCACAGTGACTACAGTGGTGGCCCTTCCAACAGCCACAACATCCTTTGCACTGTCTCTTGGTTTCCTGTTGCCAGCACAAAAACAGTTTGCCTTTAGCAAGTAAAACCCTTTGTTGCTCTGTATTTTCCCACTGTCTTGGATCCTTTAGAATTTTCCTGTGTCTTTGCAGTCTGTATGCATATGAGATGCTAAACTTGGAGAGACTACAGCATGAACTCAATCCTAAGGGGTCTGAGAGTGCTACTCAGCTGCTAGTGCTCATGTCATTCAACAAGAGGCAGCACTGAATTGATCAGTCCCTCAAATTTCACAGATTTTTGGTTCTGATATTTTTCTTCTGCTCCTCTATAGTCAAAAGTGCTAAACATTAGTTTGTTGACCCAGATTGCAACCCAGCATTTACATGAGGGAAGAAGACACTCCCACAGCAAGTTGCATAGATGTACAACTTCCTCACACAACTAATGATACATCAACTGGATTCCTTCCCTCAGTAAACGGACACAAGAACTTGTTTGCAAGAACAAGGAATTAATCTTTATTGACCAAGCATTCATTATGGCAGCTATCGAGAACAAGTGAGTTTAATTTTTATAAAGAGGTCTGTTTAGTGGGGAAGGTGAATGTCATATTTTGCACTTGGGCAAGAAGGGTTAGTCAAGCCCTTAGTTTTCCTGGGCTGTAGCTGGGGCACAAGAAGAGTGCAACGTGCTCTCTTGAAAGTTAGAATAGCTGTAGTAGAGCCACAGGGAATCTACTCTCTGATCTCCAGACAAAAAGGGATGGTCATCAATGTCCTCACTGGGCGTAGTGATAAAAGTCTTATGAATATACCTCAAGTCCAAGGCTAGAGAAAATTACAGCAAATTTGGAGGTGTAGGGAAGTCTTACTTCTAAATACAGATACTCTGAATTTTTAACTTTTCTGATACTTCTTCTATCTCAGTGGCTGGTAAGTTGAGCCAGACAAGTCAGCACACAGCCAAGTCAAACATTATTAATCTAGAGATACCTTAGACGCAGTGAGCATACTGGGCTTGATGTGCAGTCCAAGACATATGCTCACTGGTTTGAGTTTTTTATTTTATATTTACATACATACATCATAATGGAGAGGAAAGACCAAAGCTTGCATCTGTGTTTGTACAGTTGTTGACATGTCTGTACTATATTATCCCTCAGTATCCAATGTAGGAGATGCCTTTGCTTTAAATCTTTTTTTTAAAATAGTGATTTCTGTGCAATGTATGCAGCAAGCAGTGTTTAACTGTGTGCAGAGGTTCATTCTGTCACAGGCATAAACATGCAAGGACAGAAAAACCACATCTTCCACATGGACACCAACACTTGTGTCATGAACCCAGGGCTTCCAGCTTCTGCTAGCATCCATCAATAGCAGACCAAACAAAATGTTATTCTGTAAATTGATTGCACAGCAGATAGCTTTTCTTGTTGCAAATCTCCATAGTTCAGCAGATTGGAGGAGGGAGGAGGGAAAATCAAACTCCATGCCCTGGGAGCCAGGCTATCTTAGTGATTTACAAATGACCTCAGTTATGGAAGTCATTCTAGGCACTTAATATTGCTCAAGTCTCTCTGTCTCCCTCTCTCTTGCACTGTCTCTCAGCGTAATAAAGCTAAGGAAATCCAGGAGACTAAATTCAGTGCTGCAGATTAGTGACAGGAAGGAAACTGGATATGCATGAATTAAACAAGACCATTTGCCTTTTTGCATCTGCAGATGGTTTTCTCTCAGAAATGCAACTTCTTTTTTTTTTTGCAGGTGACACCCACACATCTCCTTCACTTACTGGCGATGATAAAAAAGGAGATAAACAACTGGAGCTCGTGCAGTTAGGCTTAATCTTTGTATGTCATCATCGCCAAGCAAAGCCACAGCAGTGGGAAAACAGAGCTGGTTTCTGCTACTCGTTTCTAACTGACATTTCTTCACCAGGTTGCTCATGTAACCTGTGGACTCTTTGAACTCCACTTTGTACCTGCTGTCTTTTCGCAGCATGTGGATACTGCCATGCTGTGACTGGACTGAGCTGCTGTCCATATATATACTCTGCCTATACCCTGGTCCTCATTTTGCCTCTGCCTTAGTGGTTTGAAATCAGATTGCAGAACTACAGCATAAACACCGCAATAAAAATTTTAAAAATAAATACATAAATAAATAAATAAATAAGGAACAAATGAACACTGATTTTAAAAACCTCATACTGCAGGTAAAATGTAGAATTTGTAAGTAAATAATCATTTAGTACATGTCTCGGTTTGAGACAAGTTTAAGGGGAAATGCCCTGGGAGGGACATCTCCTCCACAGAAGGAGGTTTCAGGACTTCCCCCCCACCAATACAAAAGGAATTTCTTGGATGAAAGTGAAAAAAACTATTTATTTAACAAGCAGAATGCCAGCAGGGCACAGGAAAAAAAATGAGTAATGTCAGATAATAAACCTCCTCTCTGCGGAGAAAGCTGATGGATTCAGAGTTCCCTCTGCAGCTGGCTCAGCCCCTCCCGAGGTCTGAGGCTGGGATGCGGCGTCCCCGCAGCCTCTCTGCCAGTCCATGGGGTCCTATGATCTGGTTCTCGGATCACAGCTAAGCCAAACAGTTCCAGAAGAAGATGAAGAAGTTACCAGAGGATTTCGGTATACAGTCCTGGGAAAACTTTTTGCCACAGCTCACAAGCTGGCTAGAAGCAGGAATCCACTCTCTCCTGCTGCAAGCAGAGTCGAGAAAACACGGGGGAGTGTGTGTGAGTCCTTGAACACAAACTGCGCTGAAGAATTCGTCCAGCTTCCCCTCATCTTTTCCTCAGACCCAGCTTAAAGCTGTGGGACCCATTTCTGGGCATAAAGCAGATGATAGGGGAATACAGTAGTGTCATAAAATCACCCCAAGACAGTACAGAAAGGAGAAAAGGCAAAAATAAGGGTATTTAAAAATCTTTTTTGTGTATGTATGGTTATTTTGACTTAAATGTCCTCCAATAACAACAGAACCTTCATCCTTCCAAGATGTGCTTTTACTGGAGGAAATCCACTAAAGCTACAGTTCAAACTAATGCATTTCTCTAGTTGCTGGAGGAAAGCTCTGGAGTTGCTTAACTTTTCCTGCAGTCAGCCATTTATCCATCCTACCTTCCCAGCCAGTTTGCTTGTCCATTGCCCTTTGGACAAAATTTTTGCTTTCATCTCAAGAGTTTCTTGGGAGTCAGCTGTGCACCCAAGTCCACACACAGGACCTAACCTGGCTTTCACCATCAATGCAGCTTATATCTCAATGATGCAGAGCAGCCTAAGCAGTAAAAAGTACTTCTTGAGGCAAGAAGGACTAGGAAGTTTTTAAGAGTTATTTCTAGTATATGGCTAGGAAGAGGCAAAAGGCTGGGTTGTTTAGTACATCCTGCAGCTGGTTTGTTCATTTCCATTCCCTGAGGGACTGTTCCGGAGTTTCACTGAAGAGGTTTCAGTGATTTCTCCTTTAACCCCTTTTGCTTCTCCCATCCTTACTGGTGAATTGCTCCCTTACAGGGCTAGACTTGGAAGTAGTGTCAACTGTGTGTGTCTGCAGGAGGGAGAGAGGTTATTCCCCTGCTGTCCAATTCTGTATCTTCATAGTCTCACTTTCTTGTTGTTGTTAAGATAAAACATTGGCATGACTTCAACAATCAGCTAATGAGAGAAAGAGCTACAAGGAGAGGATAATGCTCCCAAAGGCGTCATTGAACTCTGGATTCAGCCTCTGTCCCTGAGTATCGGGAGCTGATGAGCTATGCAAACAGAGAAACAATTTCCTTTCTGCAGCCAGTTTTGATTTGTTTGGGGAAGGCTGAGAAGCCCAGGAAGAAATGTGAGCAACCTACTTAATCATTTTCATGAGGAAAAGAAATAAATCGGCTCTCATCTTGACCACTGGTGTTTGAAGACTAAAGTAGCCCAAGGGCTGTCACAGGCAGTGAGCATAGCAGGAAAATTAGTCCGTTCTGACTCACGACAGAGTGATCTAATTTAATGGGGCACTGACGAGGCTGTCGGGCATTAATTTAGCTATTATCTAAGCTACCCTGATTGCTGCTTGTGCCCTGCTGCAGCCCTCCATGTGCCGGGTTTGAGCTGCACTCGGAATCTGTCGCTCGCTGAGCTCCTGCTCTGGCCCTACCCGGAGCCTTCCTGCAGCGCTGCGAGGGAGCGGGGCCGGCCGCGCTCAGCGTGGGCTCGGCTTGGAACGGGAAAATGCACTGTAGTTAAAGAGCCACTCCGGTCACACAAGGGGGCAGAAGGGAGGCTGGATAGGAAAGCTTCCTTCTGGCATTTCCTGCCTTTGATTTCTTAATTTTGCAACCTGATCTCCTGTCTTTTAAGGTACTTTAGTATGTAATTTCTTAAGCTTCTTTATTTTAGAGGAAAAGGATATTATAAAAAGGCTATTTGATCCTCCTACCCGATTGAAACCACTACGTTAATTTCCACAGAACTCTTACTAATTGCTTGCTTGCATCTTTGATTTTGCTGGTTAGGTAGTAATCTTTCCTGTCAGAAAAACTAGATTTGTTCCAACCCATGAGAACATTTCAACCTATCCAGAATAGTTCCCTTGAAGGTATAAGAAGACAATGAGGAAAAGGAATGATGTAGCCACATAATGATACAATGGCTATGAAAACTGTGGCATTTGAAAATTCCTCATAATTTCAATGGTCAGATGAATGAAACTGAGGAGCTCCTGGTAAGTTTATGTGAGCGAAAAATAAAGTTACATTTAATTTTTATTAAGAAAACCACATCAACAACAACAAAGCAGGAGGGGCAGGAAATAAAAACCAGTGCCTTGATCCTGAAGATCCAATAAGAAAAAAAAAAGCAAAGAAACAAACAAAAAAACCCACCACAAATTTGAGATCATTCAACTTTTTGTTTCTTTGCAAATGGATTTATATGAAATTGGCAGCCTCCTAATACTTTTTCAGCCAAATTAACCACATCATACTATCTGCGTGCCCTTGAGGCTGGAATAGTAACATACTGTAATGTGATGCTCTAACAAAAGCACCTAATTGTGAAGAACAATCCATTTGCATCAAGATAAGCAGCTAGTTTCCCTCTCACAGCCACTTAAAGACACTGATTTTGGCTACAAATTACTGCCTAGTGCTATTTCAGCCTTTCCCAGTTGTTACTGGACCTTAACAAAGCTGATCTTGTTCTCATCACCCTAACCTGTTTTCTGGTTAGTGTGAGTGACTAACAAAATTATGTCTTGGCCTGTGATTCATCTTGCATAACGCATTTTCCAGTCACACAGCAAAAGCCTTGCTGAAAGTGGAAAGATTTGATCTTTAGCAGTGGAGCCTTCGCCTGTGTGCTCTTAAAACTCAAGCTTTTTGTACCATGTTTTTATTAGTCAAACATACCATCAGTAGCCAAAGTTGCTTCTGCTGTCAGAGCATGTCTGCAGGCATAATGAACTTGGCAATAACCAAGAGCCTGCTATGCACAGGAAATGAAATGTATAGAAATTAAATGCACTGTGGGAAGCATGTGGTGTGTGGGATCCCCACGTGGCTGTTTGGCACAACTGAAAATTTGATAATGGGAAAAATCAAAGGGATGAAAGACACTCAAATCCTTCAAACAGAAAACATGTACCTAACATGGCTTCAATCTCCTATGGCAACTCCCTACCCAAAGCTCAAGAGAAATGTGGCATACAAGACAGTCTTTGTGAAGCAAATAACTAGGCAGGCAGGAGTTCATGTGGAAGGCTGCACAATGGTGTTAGAGATTAACAAATAGGATGGGTTCCTGAACTGCTGAGTCTGGAATAGAAACGAAAGGAAAAGATGATGCACAAAGAAGGAAGATATGATATTTTTTGGCAGGGATGCAGGGTTCACATTTATAGCTACAGAAGAAATAAGAGGCATTTTGAGAAAAATGTTATACAGGAGAATGATACTGGAATTTGAAATATTCGGACTAGAAGGAATGTCCAAGACTTTTGGCTTTAGTAAGCTTGACTACCCCCATGGGGAAGGTTCAAGACACTGCAGAGATAACACAGGCTACCTCCTCGGCATTTGTCCTCTAGGGCTTTGGTTCCTGGAAGCAAAGAAGAGCCAGGCTGTGGTGTTGTGCTGTGCTGGAGACGTGCAGAACAGGAATCAGCATGCAGGGGGCTGGAGCTGCACAACCCTTGGTTGACCCCTTGCAACATATGTTGATTGCTGTTCAGATGTGATGACTGCAGTTCAAATGTTCATTTGACACTGAGACCCAAAAGTGGGGGAAAGGAGGATGAAAAATTAAATCACTCTTTGGCAGGATTATATTTGTATTTGAATTAAAACCTATGTGTAAGGCAGAAAACCCCACTGATCCACCCCTGCCCTCCGTGAGGGACAGCTTCCAAGTTCAGAGCTGCAGCAGAGGGAGGTTTCTCTTTACATCATCCTATAAACAGCATATAGACCCCAAAGGCAGGGCCAGGGAAGGACAGGGCTGTCCTGGCATGTTTTGCATTGCCTAAAACCAGATGGAATAAATTAGGATTGCTGTTTGTCGAATATGCTAATCCACATATGCAGAGCTGGAGTCCAGGCTTAACTGGATTGCTTCTCTGCAAACACTTTATTTTAGTCCTTTACAGTGGTGGATAAAAGGAATTTACTGGTATCCCATGTCCAACTGTCTGCAATTCATGTCCCTACAGAGCTTTAATATAACAGCAATGTCCATTTTAACACAGTGCTGGGGCTTCTCGTGTCCTGATTCTCCTCATTTTTTCATTTTATGTTTAGGATATTTCCCTGTGTCCCCCTTCCATTTTGTCAAATGACTTAATACTTGTTGCAGATGTTCCAGGACTTACTTTCCAGTATTATGTCCTGGGAGCTATCAGTATGTTTTAAATATGGAAAGTACAAAAGTGCTAGGGAAAGGAAAGCAAATTATACCAATATTTGCTTTAGAAAGCAATACTTTCCTCTGACTAGCCTCAGGCCTAATACATTCATTCAAGATTTAATTTACTGTATCCATTTAATAAATTTTAAAGGAGATTGCAAAAAGTATAATAAAACTCTAGGGAATGTAGATGTAATGAAATAGATGCATCTATACCTAAATATGTATATATGCAGTTTACTCAAAGAACATTTATCCTGTTTCGTGGGTTTGATACACATTTGCCATCTCACCTTATATGTGCACTAGAAGTTGTGATTTTCCGCAGCACATTGTGATCACACATGTCGTTGTGCCATACACTGACAAACTGGAGCTTGGTCAGACAGTGCTGTAGTGCCATACCCTGACAGAGAGCTGTGCCCAGCCTGCTGCTCTCTGCTGGCAGTGTCTGGAAGCCCCAGCACAGGATCATTCCTATCTCCCCTCCAAGTGAGGAGGGAGGTGGCAAGGCATTCGCATCCCCCCGGTCAGTGCCAGCAAGGAGGGCCAGGCCAGGCTGGGACCATGCAGCAACTGTCAGGTGTCCTGCCTGGCTCCCTCCCCTCTGCTCTGTGCACGTGTTCCTTGCTGCCTCAGCTGCAGTACAAAGGTGCAGTAAGGGGCTTTTCAGAAAAAGAGAGTAAAAATTGTATGTGGAAAAATGTCAGCCTTGGAGTGTTTGTACATGTGGTGAGGGGAAAGGAGAAGAAATAAATAAGACTGTGTTTTGAAGTTCTTCAGTTCAGTCATAAGCTTTTGAGTTTGCTGAGCTGAACCAGACCAAGGCTCTCAGGGCCTGCTGGGTCCATGACTGGATTCCCATGCTGAAGGCCCAGCATTGCCATCAGGGCTCTGCTGTCCCTGGCTGGGGGCAGGGGGCGTCTCACCGCTGCTCATGGGTGGTACAGCACCCTCCAGGAACACGGTTCATGGTGATAGAAGACTCAGAGTGAAAGGTTTGGGGCCCAGTCAGTGAACTCAAATAAAACTTCCGATTTGGAAGTGCCAAAGTTGTTTCCTTGGGTTAAGACATCAAAGCAGATTGTTGTCATGCTCCCACATCTCTACTTTTGTCCTGTCTCTTCAAAGAGAGAATGAATCTTCTTATCCCAGTTTGAAGGAAATTAAATGTTGTACAATCCAAATTTTATTTCAAGATGGAATGTGGATTTTTTTTTTCTTTTAATTGTTTATTCAGTAGTTTCTATAAAATAAACATTGTCTCTTCAGTATGAAAAGGGATTTTATGCCAAGGCGACCCCAATTACAATTTAGGATGTCCTGTTATTGTAAACATACTAGATTGAAAGATTAAATCATGTTTTGCTAAAGACTTTGTCCTACTCTGGCATGGAGCAGTCCTGAAGAACATATTTAGAGAAAAAAGTAACTTCCAGATAACATGAAGTTCCTCAAAGTGCCCAGAGCAGATCCTGCAGATGCCTGAGAACTTGCAGGTCCAATTTACAATGCCAGGAAAGAAGAATCCTCTCACACCCCAAAAACTGGGTGCTTATGGGAAAAAAAATTAAAGTTGTCTTTAGTTACTCATAAGTCGACCCAGATTTTTGTAAGAGCTCTGGTACAACCTAGGTGCCAGAAGATGTGCACGATTTTTCAGGAGGACTCAGGAGAATACCTTCTGAATTCTCAAATTCAAAAATAAAAGTAAAAATCTTCTCAAAATCTGAGCTCTCTGTCTTCTAATGCTCCATATATAACTTTGCATTCCCTTGATGCAGAAGGCAAACAAAACAGAAATGGGATTGTTTGTGATGAAGACAGATCTTTCTTCCTCTCTCGCTTGTCTTGATTTTGTCTTCAGGTTGCTTGCTTTTTCAGTTTGTGGAGTTGCTTGGTCGTGACTGCAGATGGCCTTATGAACATTTACAAAGTGTCCAGCCTAAGGACTCACATGCTGAAGGTTTACTAGTTTTCTATCAGCTTGATTTGTCCTGGTGGATCATTTCTTCCATAGCCTAATAGCTTGGATGCCTTCTGACTGACCTTTCCCTCTTTCTTTTAAGCATGTGTTTTGAACTTCAAACTGTGTCCTGGTCTTGTAGACAAAAAAAGATTATTTTTTACATTTTGCCAGGCTTAACAGCAACAGTCTGAGGGATTACACATAGAGGGAAGGAAATTAAGGGTTAAATCTAAGGCAGTAATTATTGGAAAAGATCAGAAGTTCCGCTTCTTCCAACAGCTGATCAAAACCACAAGTGTTAGGAAGAGACCAGCTCTGAGGTCTGATGCCGTCTTTCCATCTTACCCACTGACAACCCTCAAGACAAGCTGGGCCTCATTTTCAGCCATCATGGAAAAAAATTCTTTTTGTACTTTCCCCCCCTCCACCCCCCCTTTTTATATTTGTTTGTTGGTCTGGATTTTCTTTCAGTAGATCAAAGTTTGGCTAATACTTGCTATGGTGTAGGTGTCCGTGATCAATAGCAACAAACACGAGGAGAAAATGAGAGGCTGTCCTTCCATGCCCCAGAGCAAGTGGCTGCCTGGAAGGACACGAGGCTCCTGCTGGGTGCGCTGCTGGGATCAGGGCTGCCAGGAACGATAGGCGGTGTAGTCTCGTGTTGGAGCGTAGGACGGGTAACCCTTGTTCTTCTGGTACGGTGGGTGCCGGGGAGTCATGTTCATGTAGTCACTCTGATGGTACATATTCTTTTTGGATTTTTGCTGTGGGAGAAGGGTGAAAACTCTCATGTTAACTGCTGACAGTTCTAGCTCTAGGTCCTTGTTCAGGGAAGCAGGCATATTTGTAAGGCAGCTTCAGGCTTAAATACATTAACAAAAGAATTAGAGCACATGTTCTCATCAAATAATCTATGGAATTTGCCCAACCTGAAAGTAAGTCTCCAGCTTATCTGGTGAGAGATTTACAGTGTTAGTTCTTCAGGTAAAGGAATGCTACACACCAAGGATACAAATTGAAGCCTCTCACCATCATCTTGCCTCTCTCATCTGTGGAATGATTCAGCAGAAACAGTAGAGTCTGAGCTGTGAAGGCTGTCCTCATTTATTAAGAGGAAAAGAGAAATTAGCTTAACTCAAACAGAATAAGAGCAAGAAAAATCAGCCTAGACTATGTGTATAACGATTTTCCTACCATTTACAGCAGTAAGACACAATGCATATGTTTTTCTGAACCTTCCTCTAAGGGGTGAAAGAATCAGAGCTGATGTTAATCTTTTATGTCTCCCTATCTGGGCCTCAGAAATCTTATTTCCACTGTTGAATTCCTGCTTATAATGCCCCTGTGAGACAAGGGAAGCATTGGCTCTTTCAGAAATAAGAGTAGCAGAAGACAGGTGAAATAATTTGCCTAAAATCACAGAGGGAATCTGTGGCTGCAGCAGCATTTCAGCCTCTGACTGCTGCAGGCTGTGCACAAGGTTGGTATTTTTTACCTAGCTTAAGGCTTTATTGATCAGGGGTAAGTAAAGTGCTTCCATGATTTTTCCTTAATACTCATCATACACTGTTTTGCAATCTCCTTTTTACTGACATTTCCTTCCCATGTACAAAAATAGTTGCATATGCTGCAGTATATATGCATATGATGCTGTGGAATTGGAGGGGGTTTGCATTAGAAAATCTGATGGCTGAATTATGTTGTATGTGCAGAGTGGGACAGTTATTATGAAATATTTTAAGCTTTTTTATATTAATGTTATATATATGCAAAGTGTTGAATGTAAGTTACATACTGCTTAAGCCATGTAATGCAGTCAATGCATGTAAAGCATTAGATACAAAAGCTTTATCTCCGTGTGTTCATCTCCATAACACAGGATTTCTAATTCACCTAAGAGGTAGTTTTGCATGGGAGAAAGACATTTTGCTAGCATGAGTGAATGTTGGGCTGTTACAGGATCAAAGACTACTACTTTTGCAACGGAAAGCAGTTTTTCTTCAGGGAAGGCAGAACTATATGAAAATAGACAACGCTTTAGCTGCTTTCAGGAACTGATCAGGCTTGCCGTGTCTGTCTAGTATCACAATTAAGACCTTTTGTTTGCAATTCACAATGTCTGCTAGGCAGCTGTATTTATATTCAACAACACTCTGAATACATCCACAATCAGAATACATATTATCTGAATACTACCAGCAGTAATAACAGCAGTTAAAAACTGATGGAGCAAACAACACGCATGGCAAGGCAGCCTTGTCACTCTTGCTGGGGGCAGACATGTCAGTAGCAAAGTGTGAAGCCATTAGGTAGTAAATGAATACAGCACAGAGAAAATGGTTCCGATTGTAAATGATGGATTTGAAGCTATAGCATCTCATCTGTGGCACAGCCACAGCAGCACAGCACTGTGAGACCAGCAGCTGTTCACCGTAATCCTCTCAGCTCTCCTTGGAGTCAGCCTCTACAATAGGGCACAAAGAAGAACCACTTAACCTGCCTTTGCATTTTCCTACGGCAGTGCCCGCTTTGATTGTTTTCCATTAGAAATAGCCACAGATTGAGAAAGTGTCTTTTTGTGAAACACTTAGCAGATCTCAAGCTTCAGCTGGCAGTGACAGTGACTTTCTGTATACATGCAACATCTAACCTGGCAGGGACTCTGGACCCTTTATACAGGCTACCTCATAATTGTTGTTTTGAAAATTGCTATTTAACAACAAAGATGGGAAAGTCAGAGTGCAAGGAATTGAGTTCTCTATGTTCAAGTCTTTCTCACATGGAGTAAGTAGTGTAAATTGGCTCTGGAGATCACAGTCCTAAGACTTGTCAAGGAAAATGTCCTGCTGCCCCTGTACCATGCCTCTCTTCTTTTACTCCAGGAGGAGAACTGGATGTGACTTAGGCCAGTCAACTCTCCAGAGAGATTAGAAAGCAAAAATTATGATCCATAAGGCTGTCTCAGCTTTCTTACTGTTGATATACTGACAAGGGACTACTGAGATCCAGGTGCTCCTATTGCCTTGTAGTCAAGCTGCCTGAAATAGTGGTTGCTCAAGGGAATTGCTGGATAGGCACAAGACACCAGTGCAGATGGTCCTGGGCTAACTGAAGGCTTCATATAGACTGTTTCATTGTAGGTGAGCTCCTGTCAGTAGAGTCTCAAAGGGTTTTGCCAGAAATGCTTGTAGTTCTAGATTTCCCTGACAGGTTCAGTTGGCAGAGGTAGAGACAGTGTCCCGGTATTGCTGATATACAGGGCACTGCCAACACTGTGGCATTACTATATGCTTTAGGACTCTACTGCAGAGGCCTGACTGCTCACCTGGAGAGCATCTGGTGTTTCAGCTCTTTTGGGGTACACCATGGGTGTGTGTACATAGCTGGGATGAAGAAACACTTCAGTCATCCTGTACTGAAGGGGGATCAGTGAGTTAGTGGCAAACATGGCACGTATAGCCTGAGAAATGAACTACTAGAGCATATAGAGCAAAGGAAAATGCTAGTTTCTTACCCAGTAGTTAATAAAAACTGCAGTTATTAGCATGCTGTAGAATGCAAGAATTCCAGTCACTGTTGCCAGAATCCACAAAGGAATTGCAGACTGAGGCTCTTGTATTTGGGTGGGTGTCTCTTTAAGGAAAGAGCAAAGAAAACTTTTAAGTACATGAAATCAAAAACATCGATCTCTGCCTATTTACTCCTTGTTCCAATGTGTCATTTTTATTAATCATCATTTTAATATTTATTCTTCAGGAAATTCAGAGCAGGAACGTAGTTTTACCAGGCAATCCAACTTTTTTTTAAGGAAACAAACTGCCTCCAGCCATTATGTAGGGAGTGTGTATAGGGAGGATACTGGCCTACAGAGATTTCTCAGCTTACCTTTCACGTGAATGACAGTCCCGTTGCTCTTCTCATTGTAGACGTATGGGGGTGGATACATGACCTCAATTTTGCAGAAGTAGATGTCAGTTTGGTTGGCATTCATGTTCCAAAGATTGAAGATGACTTTGTCTTTATCGCGATCCCCCCGGCAGTTGAATTCTTTATTTGAATTGCTGCTAATTTTGGTTGTGTTCCATGAAATAAAGCAAACTTCAACTGCACTGTCCGTTCCTTTGTGTAGCGAAGCTCGAAATTCCTTCCCTGTCCCATTGTATTTGTAGTTGCAAACTAGAGTTGCAGTTTGGTTAGCTACGATGAGCAAAGGATGCTGAGCCACTAAAATCTTGTTTTCTGGAAGGGAGGGGAGAATGTGAGAAAAGCACTTGTTTATAAAATACTGTATGAGACTTCAGAACCACACATCCTCCTGTGCAACTCTTCTCCATCTCTCGTCTCCCCTGCTGACACTCCCTACTAGGGAGTACGAAACCACCCCTCTGCAGAAGCAGTTTCTCACAGGAGGTATTGTTGCAGCAATCCACCTGTATGTAAATAATTACATAGTCACTAGGGGAGACTATGAGATCAAGAGTGTTTTTCTTCAGAGTCAGAACACTAGCAGAGACAGTGGCCCATGATTAAGATTTAACATCAGAACTCAGAAGCCTAGTCTGCATCTGTGTGCATGTGTGTACATATATAAGGCCATCTGAGTCTATCCTTCACTTAGCAAGCAGTTTCCCAGGGAACATTACGGAGTGAAAATACTATGAATTGACACTGCATTCAGATAAGAGAATATTATTTATACATTTGCTTTTTAATTGAAGGACTCCTGAAGAGTTTGCAGGTGGATTTGCTGAACCAATTCAACGGTTTGGACCTTCGGCAATGAACAGTAAAAGCATGAACTGCTATCATTTTAATGTAAAGTAAGTAATTTCTCTAGCTTGCAGCTGTAGTAGATTCTTAATCTCTCAAAGGACTCAGGAGCTGACTAATTTGACACTGCATTGGCACTTAGCACTTGAATGGCCTGCAAAAAAGCATGTCACATGAATGTATAATTGAATTTGAATTGACCAGACTGATACATAAACAGGAAATGTTTTCTGACATGTAGACCTCTGTGCTATCATCTGCCAAACAATGAAACACTGCAAGGACTATGCAGAAAGACAACTTCTTCCAAGAAAAGTCATCCTGTACAAACGAGGCCCTTCTTTTCAAATGATGACCCCTAAGTAAGAGGAAGGGAGTTTTGCCTTTTAAGCTAGAAACTTGCCAAAGCTTTTGTATGACTGCTTAAGTCTTTATGCAAGCTCAGCACATATGAGGTCTGGATAGTCTTTTATAGATCCTTGAGAATCACTGTGGCTGTTAGAATGACAATTGTACCGCTTGTCCTCAAAATGTGGTGCAAACCTAGATTCTTTCTACTTAATCTGTGTGGCGAGACTTCAAAAAGGCTAGTAAGAGAAATGAAGTGGGAAGGAGGCCAGATCCAGAATGCCTAGAAAATTAGTGTTTAAAACTGTGTTTAACAATATTTAGGACCAAATGATGCTTAGTGTACTCATGCCTGCACAAGAAGATGAAGTACCCCAGCCTCTTGAGTACGATACTCCTTTGGGATGAATGTGGTCCAGGGAGTAAACACGAAGAGATGAATGAGATGTTCAGGACTAGTAGTAGGGTGCAGGCAGTAAAAACAACCTTTGGCTAGCAGGTTCTCCAATTACCGGAAGAACCCATGAAATTGCTGAAGTTGTTAATTTTCTCATTGAAAGTCTCATTTACCAGCCCTTGTTTCAAATGAGAGGAGGAGATGTGAGACAGGGAATGCTCTACTTGCCTCATCTTTAGCAAAGAAAGATTGTAGCCTATCCTCCTTGTGTCTCTTTGCTCAACATTGTTGGGGGGGAGGGTGGAGGAGAGCTCATAACAGCTCTGGAATCCTGTGTTTGCAGGGAACCCAAACACGGTGAAACTTGGGATGAAGGAAGCATTTCTAGGCTTTCCAGCAGAAAGAGACATGGATCTTTGAATCCTAGGACAGAGTGGCAAAGTAATAACAGAGAAGGCGAGTCTTTACTCAAGGTGGTGCCTGTGGCAAATTTTCATCGAAACGAAGACATTTCAACAAAACAATTCAGTTTCATCAAATCAGCATTTTCCGACAAAAGCTCTCACGTAGGCTTATAAGGCATTCTAGTAAGGGGTGAGGTTTGGATTCCACCCCTTTAGACAAGGTATTTTATCATATTTTTGTTGGCCAGAAGATTGATCTTTGGCCTACGTGGCAATTTGCAAGTCTGCGGTAGAATTGTTCCACCTTTAGCACAGCAGAATTCTGCACATCTCACTTGAGACAGTTATTCTACTGCTTTGCAGTATTTGTGCACCACTACAACCCTGATTGTCACAGGGACTGAATGTCCTTTCAGGGGAGACCTTTTCTGTCTCAGAGTTGACAACTGAAATAGGGCCCCAGAACAGACAGAAGTGTTACACTTGAGAAAAGTTCTTGCCTGTTTCCATTGTAAGTACTTACAGAAAACTAATGGATATTTATTGCTCAGCCTGATCATATTTTCACTGTGGCCAGAGGAAAGTCAAAGAACACTGAAAATCTCATCACCGAGGGATTACCTTCAGATGTTATTTAGACTCTTCTGCAGACCCCGATGACTTACCCCCATCTCTTTTGCTGTCATCAGCTAACCTAGATTCCTGACGTTCAGACCTGAGCTTCATGCCTTGAGCTCCACTATTTAACTACAGTTCTGGACTATTTACATCCCTGCCATGACACTGTGCTAATTGGCAACCAGTCTCTTTTGATACACCCACCTAAAATGATAAATTCCTTCAACTTATTTTCACCTCCTGGATTTATAGTCCAAACTGTTTGCCTTGTCTTGCAGGCTGGGCTTGATAACCCAGCTCCACACTGCTGATGCTGGGATGCAGACGGCTGAGCAGTGGGAAAAAGCTCATTTGTGGATCATTAAATGAAGACAGCTCCTACATGATTGAAGCTAAGCACCCAAATCCATTTCCACAAAGTGGCTCTAATAGTTAAACCTAAATGAAAAAATATTTTTGTTTTCATTTATAGGAACTAATTAGCACCACATGAATTGGTTGGGCTGCAGCGCCAACAAGGGCAAGGCAAGCTTAACCCCACTGGTGTGTTACACAAGCCCTGCTGTCCTCCTCCTCCTCTGGACTTGGAGGTTTTTTTGAATTGAAGAAAGTCAGTCATGCTAAAATGTGTATTAGTTTCATGGGGAAGACGGAGTAACGCCAAACATCCCTCACTTCACTTGTGATTTGAATAGGATTTGACTACATTCTTAGTAGGATGTAGACCATTCTAAGCAAACATGGACTGAGGCTGCTTTTGCCTTCACAGAGCCAGTTTTTCCTTATAAGTGTCACTTTGGGTTTGTTAAATGGTGAAACTCTGAAACATTTAGTAGGTGTTTCCATTCCCCTAAATAGGGTTATGATTGCCACTTCAGAGCTGTGTTCAGTCATGTTGTGTAGTAATAAATATCTATATCTCAGCCTTACCCAGCCAGGAAAACAGCAGTTATGAAAAATCATTGTTTACAGTTTCTAAAAGCAGTGACGTTTAAAAATGTAAAATCATTTCAGTCAGTGTGCACAAGCTGCAAGCCTTCTCTTAGGATCTTGGGATTTATATGCAATGGTGTGTAAGATCTCTAAATGTTTGTGAAGCTTTTTTATAGCTTATTTGTGTGCTGGGCATTTCTCATAATCACATGTGAGGGGGGTTTGCATCATGAAACAAAATGCCATCCATCTATAATATCTCTCAAATACTGACTCTCTGATCATCAAACCCTAATGCAAGCAAAACTTCATTGAAGTTTTTATTTTTTCTATTCACCAAGAAAGCGAAATAGAGTTGACAAAGTATGGAAAATAACTATTTTGAGGTGGGTTGTTTTTTTTTTTTTTCCCCAGAACTCTTCATGAATCATCATCAGCTATTGGAAAAAAATTTTCTGCTAAAATATTTAGTACTCTTCATCCTTTTTTATGCCAGTTGACTTCAAGGAGCTATTTTCCAGAGCCAGGTATCTAAGATAATTTGGGATTTCTGTAAGCACAGGAAAGAAATGGCCCACCTGATTCCCTGGGGGGTTGGGGAAAAACCTGAAAGGAATTTGTTTAAGCCACAGGCAGAAAGGCACACAGGTATGTCATAAACAAAGCTATTTCTTTTTTGCTGCTGCTGGTCTGTTGTTCAATTATGTTTACTCCTCTTTCCTAGGTACAAGGCTCCTTCTCTTTTACTTTGGTTTGAGGCCACCCAGCTGTGTGTTTAACGTGCAGCTGGAGGCATCCTCTCCTTCTGTCCCTTACAGACCTGTTTTCTGCTAAACTTTCCTGCTTTGCTGTGAGTACTGCAGGCAGTGGAGCACTCCAGAAAGCCCAGGTGACACTCTTGCTTTAATCAAACCCAGTGTGAGCACAGGGCTTTTTCTTGGCAGTTTGTGATTTATTTTTTTAAAACAGGAATTAGTTGATGTCATCCTAATCTTGGCTAACCTTGCCTCATCCATCTTCTGCATTCTGGTAGCCTTGCTGGGTTAGAGGTTGATTTTAGCCCCTAGAGACCATAAGCCAGAAGGTTATGTGGATAGGAAAAAGAGGAGGTCAGTTGTGGTACACTGCAGTGGGAACCTGCTTATATTACTTATTTCACAAAATACCAGACACTTGATCTAGCTGCCTCTCTGACAGACCACAGCAAGGCAATGATTTAGCCAATAAAAAGGGGAGGAGGACAAACTTCGTAAATGGTAGTGTTTCTTCAAAAAGGAAATGACTAAACTTGTATTTTAAGTCCCTTTCTATGATTTAAACTCAACCTGCAGCAGTCACTGATACAGTCTAACAACGGGACAAATTCTGTTGATTTTCCCAGACCAAAATACCTGAGGCTTCTAATGCCCTTCATGGCTTGAGGAAGTCCTGCAGGGTTTTGACCTGCCTTAATGTTTTCCATGTACTAAGGATCAATCATCTTGAAAATGAAGAGTGAAAAAAATAGATGGGGAAAGGATGAGAGCCCTGAGAAGCAAATGACCTCATGTGCTTCTCTTTAAGCAGTTGAACAATCTTGGTGAGTCTGTTGGAGAAACCCAAGTTCTTCATGCAAAGCAAGTGTACATATGTCTGTATGTCTGTAAAGCCATGGCGTAACGCCTGTGTCTGAGAACCACATACTGTAATTTATTTTGTTGCGATTCAAAAGCACTGCTTAAAAGCTGTTCACACCTCATGGAAATGTGTTTAGAAGTGTTAACCTACTGCTGATACTTATCCCCTCCTGGAATTTGTGTCTTCTTTGACAGCCCAGGGGCCTGCTGTGGAAACAATTATGATATTGCAAACACAGAATTATAAACATGGGAAAGGACAGGGAAGAAAAAACCTATGATTTCTTAAAGAAATGAAGATCACAATGTCATGCAAACTATAATGCCTTCACTGAGGAAAAGAGCTATGGAAAAATAATGTAGAAAAAATAAGAAAAAAATATATTCAATTGCATCTCTCATACTAGAAAAAGCAACTTTTTTAAGATGTTCTCTACGTTAAAAATTTTGTACTGGAAAACAGATTTTTATTCCTATCTGTAACTTCCCTGTAAAATACAAAACATTGATACTTGGAGGAGACGCAATTACAACAGTTCACAGCCAGCAGTCTGAAAAATTGTCTGTCTCAAGATTATCCTAGCAAAAGCCATCATCCCTTGCCTTGCTTTGCATTTTAATGTATCCGTTGGAAAGACATGTTAGCTCTGAACATACGAACACTGCACCAGCAAAACAGCACCAAGATAAATACCCTCGGCCGCAACAACTGAAGAGTCAGGAAGATTCACTAAGACTCAAGATTTCAAAATCACAAAAAGATTTTTCTTTCCTGAAGATCTTCAGAAAGAAACTAGATGTCTAGTAAGTATTGGTAAACCGCTACACAATGCAAAAATCAGAAACTTGGCAAGTCCCATCCTCCCATCCTTGAGCTCAGTAAGCAACTCTGCTTTTGAGCGTTTATTTGCTAGTCCTGCAAGAATGTCGGTGCGCTCAGCTCCGGAGCCCATCACACCAAGCCAGGACATGGGGGAACCTAAAGCTTTACAAGTAGACTTGGGGATGTGGAGAGTCTGCCCCAAGAGAGGTGCTGGCACCTGCTCAGACCCACTGCCCCCAAGAAAAGGCACTTGTGAGCAGAACTTGTAAAGCCCAGGGGGGAGGTGAAATAAACACCCCTCTACCTATGCATACAATTTCCAAATGGATCTAGAGAGGAGTCAAATTAAAAGGAAGTTCTTGGGTCTCATCTTGAAGGGATACTTGTGGCAGGAGGAAAATTGGCCTCTTGGTTATATCAGGTTGATCCATTTGCAGACTTAGCAGCATGCAGTCTCCCCTTTCATCCAAACAAGAACAATTTGTGCAAAATTAATTCAAAGCTATACCAGACCTTCTACCCCTTGATGATCAAAGTGAGACAAAATAGGGGAAAGGATTGAAATGTGGGGGGTTTTTGTTACCTGTTACATCAGCAGTGGGGATGAAGCAGAGCACCACGAGGATCCACAGGAGCATGATGCTAATGGTGGGCCTGCTGCCTTGTCCCCTCCCCCTGCAGGCCCTGCCAGGTCTCCCAGGGCCCCACAGCACCAGCCTTCCTTCCCTGTGGGGCCAGGCTGCACCCTCGGGTGCTCACACAACTTCTCTCCTCCTCCCTCTGCAGCGCATGATACGCTGCCAAGTGAAACCACTGTAATGGCAGTGCTTGAACAGGAAGTTAAATTGTTTGATGATTTTAGTCTTAGGAAGTTGCCTCTGTGAAGCTCAGTAATACTTAAAAGGTGCTGGAAGTCTGCATTTCAAGAAAGGGACTGTCAGCCCTGTATTGCAAAGTGTGGTTATGTTTGGGGCTCTGCAAGGCTGCTCCTGTCAGGGAGGAATGGACCTCCCTAGGGACACAGTGCTCTTTATTTTCCCAGAGTACATACACATGTGCACTGGTTCCATCATCATGGGAGAAGCAAACACCAGTTTCCAAGTCCCTGGTGGCCAGACCTGGCCCCTCAGGAAGTTGTGTGCTCAGGAACCTTCACCTTTCCTCACTCCTAGGAGCAGAAATCTTCCTCTCTTGGTCTGCCGTCTTGCTTCTGCCTGTTTTCCTAGCCCCTGGGAACACTGACATATTTTGGCAGTGGTTTGTTCATACTCATTTTTCTGCATCTGCTTATTGCCTGAATGCAGAGCCAATAGTGCAGGAAATAGTGATCTGGTATACCTTCACATTTTGAAAAATATCCCAATTTATGAATGAGTGCACTGTAATCCAATTAACATCTAAGTAAAGGCAGCATGCAGCAAGCACATTGCTCAGTCAGTGCTTTCATGGAGGCCTTCTTATGTAAAGTTTTTTCTTCAACTCATCAGGTAAATGCTCTCTTTTCCTTTGCTTTGCAAGCTCAATGTCACCTCTTCCCTCGCAAGGGCAGGTTGTGAGAGCCAGGTGATGGCATTTAAAACTGTGAGGAGCTCTGGTTATTAACTATTTATTTTGGTCCACCAAAGTAGAAATATTTAACTGTATCAATGCCTGTCACTATCTTTGATTTATTTGAGAGGAACGGGAAGGTATTTAGCAGGAAGACTTTCAAGAAAATTGGGTGGTTATAGAAAGGGATGAAGGACCATGTACTATTCTTTCATATCCCTTAGTATCTGAAACCTTTAGGCCATGTTTTATCAGAAATTACAAATGCGATTTATGAGCGGCCTTCGCTGTTATATCCATTTGCAGTCTAGGAATTTAAACAATATTCTTTTGTTTTGTAATCAGTGTAAATTGCCTGCAATACTGAAAGTTTTGGAATTTCCTTAAATTAATTAAAAAGTGAAAAAGAGAAAAAAATCAGATTCTCTCTTTCTTAGCCCACTTTTGTGGTATCTAGATAAATGTCGTCACACATTTTTTTGAGTCATATGAGTATACCTGCAGTTACCAATGAAATAGTCTCAGCTTAACTTGCAGTGAGAATCCCTCAAAAAAGTTACAAAATTCAGTACCTTTTTGCTGAATTGCTGTCACAGAGGTGAAAACCCACTGCTGGCTCTGGTAATATCATCTGGCTGTGGTAACTCAGCTTACATAATCTGCATCTTGGCTGTCAGATCCTTTCTGTATTTGGGATATGGACTGGAAATGCACGAGGAGTACATTTTACCCTCATCCCAGAATTAGCAGAATATATTGCAGAGAGGAATACTGCCATTAATTTCACTGGCGTACGTTGGCAAAAGGGCACCATTGAGGTGGAAACCAGGTTATGGAAACAGCTGTGCAGGAAGAGATCCTGCTCTAAGAATACCACTAACAAAAACCTGAGAGAACAGTGCACACTCTCTGGGTGAGATCCCATTTATTCTCTTCCATCTCTTATTGCTCCTCATGTGCCTCTCCCATTGTGAGGACAGACCATGGTACTGATTGCAAACAGGGACTGGACCGGTGGAATGGAGGAGAGGGAAGAGGGCCCACTGGGCAATTATCCACTGTGGCTCTAGAGGCCAAGCTGTGATGTATCATTTCTCTCTGTATTGATGAATAGGGGTACCAGTATTACCCTTTTCAGAGCTTCTTTTTTTCAGATGTGATTTTAGTTTTGCCTACTTGTTTCTTCTTTGGTCTCTGGAGTAAGGAAGGGTGCTTTTTTCCTCCCAAATAGCTTTTGGCTCATCTGCACTTCTTGGTTTTCTAGGATTTTAAAACCATTGTGTTCCTGAGGGTATGGCTCCTTTCCTTCTCAAAATTGCAGCTCTTCCTCTAATTTAAACAGTTCATTTCCAATCACTTAAATACTTGGCTGTGCCACTTCACATGTGTGATCTTTTTCTTTTGCCAAAGTTATCATGAGGGCAGGGGAAGAAGATATTTTAGCTTTCAGCCAGCCATCTTGTACTTAGGACAAACCACATAGAAGTTTATCTAGAAAAAAAAAATGTGTGAAAGTGTCTCTCAGTATGCCCTCACTCTTAAATTTTCATTATTCTCCCACTTCTCTAAGTATCTCTCCTTCTGTATCCTGAGCGTTACCCAAGGGTGTTCTGCAGTAACTATAATTCAGGCAGTATTGACTTCTATTCTTACCCCGTTTTCCATTCATATTTCAGTCTGTTGAGTCTGTCTGTACACTGGCAGACAGGATCTGCTTGCTGTCACAGCGATGGAAATCCAGACTAAGACTGTAATTTTAGTGGAACTAGAGCTATGAGAGCAGTGAAAGAGCTAAAAATGCCATTTGGCCATGTTTGGGAAAAAGAATGTTTCCATCCCATCAGAAAATGGCTGAAATTGCAGTCCCAGAGAACTAAATTAAAGGTTTGTAAATAGGTTTGCAGGGTACACAAGAATCTAGAGTATGGGTTTGGGCTTTTTACTCATCACAGTATGTAAATAAAACAACAGTCTAGGTATTTGATCATAGCTTTTCATGCCTGCTGTTAGAAACCCAAGCACTGACAGGAGCTATGACCTGAGTTTTAGAGAAATCTAACAGGATCTAGTATAGTTTCTGAAGGATTTTCTGGATATCTGTAAGAGTACCAAAAAATCCCAAGCAGGCTGCCAGTTTGCCTTTACATAAAAGAAGGAGAGAGTAATGACCCACATATCCTCAGCCAAGTGTTCAGCTGTTAAAGTCAAGAAAGACATTCCAGATTTATTATGATTAAACAAGTGGATAGTTTAGAAGGTAATTTTTTAAAAAATGGAGCCTCCCTTCAGCCACCGGAAGCTGTATAGTGCCATAATTGTTCCCAGCACATACTCCTGTTCTCAAGCAAATAAAAATGTATATGCATACTAGAAGAAAAATTGCATCAATATACTATCATTCACTTATTTCTGAAGACTCCAGTCTGATGGGACACAGCAGGTCACTAAAATTCACTTTTAACTACTATAGACAATTAACTTTTACGTCCTTGTACTGTCCTGCAACTACATAATAAGATTAAATTTAACAGTTGTCTGAGAGAATCTCCCTCTTGCTTCCCTGCTATAAAGAATCATGATGCAGACCTTGAGTGAGTAGTCTAGGTAGGCGTTATTTTGCTTGTTCTGCGTGCTTGTATGTTGTCAGCTGCTGAAGCAAATGCTTGCTTTCTTACAACTGCAATTCTTAAAACATCTTGATTCTTCCATTGCTGCTCCAAGTAATGATTTGTTTTGAACAGTGCTATGCATCCTTGGTACAGATGGAAGGTTGATTCTTTCACATTTTGCTTACAAGCAAAGTGTGCTTTAACTAGCTGCTGTAGAGGTGCAGAAGTGGGGTGACAGAAAGAGTGTAACAAACTGACATGCTATTTTTGACTAGGAAGACAATAAATTATGTATGTTATTCACCTCCTACTATGTGCAGTAAATTGGCCCAAGGAGTTATGTTGCATTTGTCACCTGAAGCTCTTCATAAAGTGACGTGTTGTTATCTTCACTTTACAGATGGAGAATGGAATCCTAGCAAGGTGAAGAGACATGCCCAAGGACGTGCCTTAGGTTAGTGGCAGAGCTAGGAACCTCTACGAGTAGCCCTGGTAAGCTCTGTACCTTGCAAGGTCTGACCAGTTTTCTGACGGCCTCCATTCTATGTTGTCATTTCCCATGCACACTGATGAATTTTCACCACATTCTGAGTGTTTTTATATCCTTTTTTCTGAGAGTCCAGGTGCCTTCATATCACAAGTGCAACCATTACCCTTAGAAGGAAATATCAATATACTCCTTTAGAAGGAATTTTAAGTTGTTTTTCTGTAACTTAAAATGTTACAACTGATGTCTAGTACATAGGAACCTTCCAGGGCCAGAACTAAATATGACGTGTCACAGTGGAAAGGGAACTTTCTCTCTTGGAAAGATGTGAAATTTTTGTTTCCAGCCCTCAAGGTAGCAGTCCTAATGTGTCACTAGCATAAGACCAAGTGCTACCATCAAACACATACAAACCTGAAAGAGAGATTGAGAGAAGCTTTCCCCATTTGGGGAAAGAAACATTTCCTTGACAGACTGATTATTTTTCATGCTAGTAGATGAAGCTCTTCATTCGTGTTTGTTGGGAAAGGGACAGGAGTTCACACATGTACATTCCTGCCTCTTCTCTAGTTAAAAATCTCATCCAAGTTTCAAAGTTGTAACCATTTCTTCTGGCTGTACCTATTCCTGGTTTGAACTGTTAGAACAAGTCTTAAAGGATGTAGATTAATGAGTAGGGGGAGAATGGCTCAAAACTGCATGATTAACTCCGTCTGTCACCTGCCTGTAACCTGACATATGGCTGCTGCTTCATTAGAGGCCAGTGTTTAGGTAGGAATACCTGAGATATGGCCCACAGGTGAGTACATATATATGCGAAATGTTCTGCGATAAAAGCATTTTGAAATTAGGGCTAGAGGGAGAAGAATTTCTGTTGACTGCACTGCCTGGTGCTTTTTCCTCTTGGGTATAGAAGGTGGAGAATGCTACATATTACCATGGAAGATATTGCAACAAAGCAATGTTGTCCTGTATAGGAAGGAGTTTGGCATGTCTCATTCTCTCAAAGGGAGATAATTTATTTCCTTCTCCTTTGTCCTGCTGAAGACAAAAGATATTAATAAGCACTGCAGATATATTACAAGAAATTTGAAATAAGAGGAAGCATCTTCCAAAGAACTTAAGGCCTAGAAATCTTGAGCAGACAAATTCAAAATTAATCTTTGTGCAAAAAGACAACTTCCAGACCTGGCTTTCTACAGCTTCTCCAGAGAAGTTACGTAGATCTCTAAATACCAGTAGAAAGATTTCTGTCTGCTAGGACTATGTTTTCATATCTGAGGGCAAGATGGAGTGTCGTGGAAGGTCCTGCAAGGTCTGGAGGTTTGTAGAGGGCTGCTGAGGGAGGAAGGCTTTCTGAGGCTGTGCTAAATGGCAGTCCCATGGAACAGGAACCCAAGCCTGGGAATTACACATCCAGTATGATCTGACTGGGCTTGGCTTCTCTGCCATCTGTGCCAGCATTTCCTTTTGGAGGGAAATAGTTGACCAAAATTTTTGCTGCCAAAAGCAGCACATGAATAGTATGGATAATCAGGAATCCAGAGCCCTGGGGCAAAGAAAGAATGAAATCAAACTGATGGTGTAGACACTTGAGTCATTTGGCAAATGTTACCCATAGTAAGGGACTGCTGTAGATGAGGCTCCCAAGGAATTTCTTGCATTGCCTTTATTTGTAGAGAACAGTCTGTATAGCCTGTATGTATGGGTAAAGCCTTAGCTAGAGAAAACATTTCCACCTCCTCTGGGTTCATCTGAACCAGCACAGCCCAGGCTCGGCTCAGTATATTAGGTTTTAACACTGTCATGTTCAAGCACATTTTAAGAGCTTTAACTCTTTCACTTCCACATTGTTGTGTTACTTTTTGTCTTGCCCTGCACTTCACAATGATGGTAGCAGTGCTATCAGCACCGTACACGGATGGCGAAGCACTGCACGTTTACAGTTCTTCCCATTTGCACAAACTTGGAAGGAAGCATTACTCATGTTTATGAACAATTGAAACTAGAATAGAGCACTCCACACAATAAGAGCCCCTTTGAGGAAGTGTCAAAGGGCTGCCCAGCGACCTCGCTCATCCAATGGAATATATTTTTTGAGATTACTTCATTCTGAGTAGTCCTCACAGGAAATAATTATTTTGGTAGACACTAGCACACTAAGTTGTAGGATAAGCATTTCCAAATTACTCTTTTCCCTGAAGACAGTGGCTTCTTTACGCCTAGGCAAACCTAGCTGATGTCCAAATTTGACAACTTTCTGCCTGAGAAGTGCCCTATTCTTAGACTGTGGTGTTGCCAACACCAACCCACAGAGTTGTTTTCTGCCAAAATACTATGAGAAACAGACTTTTCATTGTATTTCTGCTACTTCAAAAAAGTACTGAGTCATAGCACACTGGAAATGTTTGTGCAGGGCTGCATAGGAAAACATCATAAATACATTAGAAAGAGTTTTTAATATTTCCACATAGGAGCTAAGGACCAATATTCCTGATTCTTAACTGTGAAAAGTGCTGAAAGCAGAGAGAAGTCCTTTTCAAATCACAATAGGAAGCATCTGCTCACTCATTTGGATATGCATGTGAATTCTGCTACGTGCTTATTAATTTTATAATGGACTTTTTCTTAGAAAATAAATCCTGCATTTTTTCAGCATGCCAGCATTCCTTAAACTATTCCTTTAAACAGGAAATTGAAAACAATCACTTTGCTGTTTACGAAGACCTTGCTGGGTTCAGAGGATAGGAATCCTTGCTGGTTTAAAAAGAAGGAGAAAAAAATCATATGATGGTTTATTAGAAGTCACATCCACAAAAGAAGTAGAGAAAATTTCCATCCTTTATTTCAGAGGTGTCCACTCTGTGTTCAGGTGCAAGCCATGGGGTCCAGTAGGGAGCCACCTGAATGTTTAGGTGTCTCCCTTAATGTATTTTGAGCCCAAGAAGTATTGGTCTCTCAGAGATGCCAGTGGCTCATCCCTCAGCGCGTGAGCAGCAGGCGCACGCACAGCCTCGTGATGCGAAGGGCCACGTCGCTGTCCTTGGCATGGCCACCCCTTGGGGGCTCCCAGCAGACAGCTCTACTTGCTCTTACAAGCTAAACCTTACACCAGAGATCATCCCAAACTGCCTGACAACCAAGCACCATGTGTCAGAACTACCTAGGAAATCGGAGCCCATAGGCAGCTATTAGGATTGGAAAGCTTCCACTTCACATTGCTGCTGCCTCATACCCATATGTATTCCTTTCTAATAAAACCAGAATAATCTCAGCTCTTGCTATACACAAAGTTTGACCCTGAAGAGGTCCTGCTACATATTGCCTATTGCAGCTGTTGGATAATCTTTCAGATTATATTAAAATACAATCAAATTTTAATATCTCACTAAGCTTTAGAGGTTATTAAAAGCAATGTAAAACCTCTGGTTTTGCTGATTTCAGGACAGTCTGAGAGTTTATAAAAATTGAAGTACGTTTTTGTAGCCAACTCTATTAAGGTTTTATGATAAAATTAGAGTTCATTATTAAATTTCTGAGCTTTTAGTTTTATGCCTCAGAAACCTGAAGTTTTCTGCTGTCATTTTTTTATGGCTTCAGCAGCTTATTGTTGATGACTCTATTAACCCTAATTCTACATTCTACTTTCACATGCTTTTTTTAAAAAAAGTATTCTCACAAGTCTCCAAAATGTCCATGTGGTTCATGAAAAGGCAATAATTAATTCAGTCTTCCTTTCATAACTGGAAATAATTTTGTAAATGGTTTTTACAAAACAAATTATTCTATATAAAATTTTGCCTGTTCAGCCAAATTTCCCTTAGTTAGTATTACTTAAATTTCCATGATCATTTGCATGTGGGTTTTGTATTATATGTAGTATCATGGGAGGTTTTACCAGAGCAGCACTGCAGGATAATAGACAAATTAGTAAGTAGCAGAGCTTTTGGAAATAGAAGAGAGTGATTCATGACTACTCTCATGATCCCATCTCATTCCTGGTTTCCAAGGGTCGTGTTTATTTAAGCTATTAGTTTAACAATGTATTTGAGAGTTCTAAATATTTTGTAAACAATTTTTAATACAGATTAGTATTAATAATTATTATCTGTTCAGTAACTGATATGCTTCCAGCATTATTCTCCTATTTTAAAGGTTTTGCTTCCTCTGTCAGAAACGATGGCATGTGAATTAGGCAAACAGCCACATACCCTTGGGGGCATAAAAAGTACTTTGGGTATTTTCAGAGACATTGGTCTACAAACAAATCATCAATTGAAATGTATTCGTATAATCTGTTTGGCGAATATTTATGATTAGTCCTACAAACACAGGAATGGAGATAATGTGATGGTCAAGTCACAAGTAGGAAAAATGTGCTAAATTAAACAAAACACTTATTAGCACAAACAATTCATCCAGCTCCGGGTCTGGGAACTAATAAAGCTAGTAGAAATAGATTTCTCTTTTTCAGAATGCCTGGAGGGGATTAACTATGTGAGGACATACCTGTATAAAGAAAGTAAACATCTTTGATTGTAGCAGGGAAACTATTTGAAAAAGTCCAGTCTCTAGTAGTACTGTAATGATGGGAAGGAGAAAGAGTGTTTAGCTCTTTATTTGACCTTTATTGGAGTAAAAGAGCAACCTTCCTTTTCAGTCATTCCACTTGACTGTTTTGAGGTTTAACTGACATCATCACTTTGATATTTCTTGGCTCTTGGCTCTTCCTTTCATCCCTGGGAATAGGTTATACTAGTTTTCATTTGTTCATTAGCCTAAAGTAATGCATTGAACTTGAGCTAACATGAGAGCGCTAGAGCCAACATCGGTTCTGGACAGGCAGAAGCCTACAAAGGTGTGGAGACCTAGAGCCAGCACGTGAGTTCTTAAATTCTCTCTGCAGCCTGGCTGTAAACACGGGCAGGAAGTGTGAAGAGCACACACCATACCCAAGTCAGGCATGAACAGGCAGTCTGCAGGCAGGTGGGGCGCATTGTTCAGCTGTAACCAGCTGAAGTGGGGAAGCATTGTTTTGAGACCCGAGTGTAGATTTCAAAGCAGAAGGAACAACCGCACAGTCACGACCCAAGTTACCTCCTTGTTAGGAATGCCTGTTTGTTATGGTCCTGCCCACTGAGGAAGAGCAGTGATCATGGGCTAAGCAGCTGGGAGAGAGCAAACCATCTGGGGCCCAGGTGCTGGGGTGTAGGAGTTCCAGAAAACCCCCCTCAGCTCTTGCAAACAGCATTGGCCTCTTCTAATCTGCACAACAGGGAGACCTCTTCTGTTGCTGAATAGCATTTGAGTTCATTGCATCTTGCTGAGAATAACATAGCTCTCATGGATCTAGGGAGTCATGGGCTTTCATAACAAAATCCATAGCTCTCTAGAGCACCCTCCTTGGCCACTGTCTGCCTGCACTGCAGTGTGTTTCTTTCTCCATGCTTTCATCTATAGTGTGTGTACTGGAACAGCAGCCCATTTTGACCTGACAGCAAAGTCATGTATGTATATTTCCTTGCCCAAAAACATTCCAGTTTGTATGAATATGAATGTGTAAATGTCTAAAACAATGTATGATATTTGCTGCTTTTTAAAAAAGGTCAGCATTTGGACACAGTGCCACCAGACTGAAATCCTGGTCCCAGAAAAATCAATGGGATTTTTGCCATGGATTTAATTGGGTCAAGATTTCATATCCACTGATTTGACCTGTTGAATTCTGTTAAACTAGTAAGCCTGGAATGCAGACCCTGTGAGAAGAGTGTCTTCTCACATTTTGACATTTTGTTTTCTGCTGTGTTCCATCCTAATCAGAAATGTTCTAAAGCTTTTATGCAGGGGTTTTTTTCCCCCTCTTTGTAATAACTAGCTAATCCTGATTTTAGTTCAGTCCTAGGACAGAACATGAATGCAAGAAGAGATGTATGTGTTCTTCAGTTAATGTAAAGATGCAAATTTTTACTTTATGTCTGCCCTCGCTAACGTTCGCAGGTACTCAGGTTTTGTATGAGACATATAAGCTGTAGGCTGTGGTATTATTGTGTGGTTACATCACACTTTAGGAAGTATGCTGGAAGGATGTAGATTAGCTTGTTGATTTGTTATTCAGTTTTGGTTGTTCCGTCAGCATTTCATTGTTCGAGTAAGACATATATGGGCTGAATTTTGATGACTTCAGACATATCATCTCACATGTCAGAGATGTAGGCACCAGCTGAAAGGCTTGAGATCAGTTTCTAATCCAAACAGATCAGAACTTGAAAAATATGCAGTGTTTGGCTCTTGAGACCATAAAGTGTAATGCCTTCTCAATGTGCCCTCTCACCACAGAGCAAATGTACAAGTCTTCTCTAGTTTGTCATCTTAATTTTCAAAGCCATCATTGCCATCAGGTAGCAGATGTGTTTAAATGAAATACAGTTTCAGGAAGATACAGCTGTGCTACCTTGTGGGCAGTTGACATTGGTGATTTATATATTTGGGCAAAAGCACTTTAATGGGTATAGCTAAAAACCCATGGAGACAATTGTATGTCTCCCAGCAAGACCACATGTGTCTGAGAGTGACATAGTCAGCTGTCTCTGTAACGTTTGTGAAAACTCTGATGATATGGGGCTGTTTTCTGTGATGGGGACTATAAGCACAAGATACTTTTGCAGCTGGAGGTGCTGCCATTTTTTTTAAACTTTCACAAAGCACTCTCTGCACCTTGCATCAGATACCATGCACAGATAAGAACGCGTGAGAGACATCCGCACTTTAGTGTTGTCTGGCAGAAAATATCACTACGTGCTGAAGAAACAGGAGGCCATGACATCTTCTTGCTGTACAGGTAAAATGCTGGCCTTGTGATCAGAATAATAAAAACACAGTCAACATCTTATTTTCAGAGGAGGTAAGTGCTTCCGGCTTCCATGGCCTTCTTTTGGAAATTGAAAGAGAAGGAGGACAACAAAATAAAGAGCATAGACCTCAAGAATGCATATTTTAAAATGTTCAGAGGTTTGGTTGGGAAGATGCTGCTCTGGGCAGATGTAAGGGAAAGGCTGCTAAGAAAGAGAAGACAGGTGTTAAGAAACCAGAGGATTGCTGAAGATGACTCTGCAAGCATGGCACTAGCATGTAGGATTGAAACATAACTGCAAGAGCACAAAATGAAGCAACATGAGCAACTTATGTAAAGACTAAGAAGAAACACTTCTGCAGGTACACAAAAGAAATACGCAGTAAAACAAATCCCAGGGAGATGGCTCATTACTGAACAGAAAGGGGAAATGTTATTCAGAAAGCCATGTGCTGTTTTTGACTCAGGGTCCTTTGGAACCAGCTGCAGGCAGGTAACCAGCACAACAGACACCACAGCAAAGCAGTACGATCTGCACCTAGGATAAGGAGAGAAGTAGTTGCAAAGGGCATAAAGAAGCCAACTATATTAAAATTAACTGGTCTTGATGAATTATAGCTCAGAATACTTTGAGAATTACCTGATGTAATTTCAGAACCATTTATGGTTCTCTCAAGACAGCTGGGGTATCAAGAAGGAAAGAGAGCAAACATAATATTGTTTTTCTCTCTTTTTAAAGAAATGTCAGAGCATTATAGAGAGCTCAGCTTATTTCAGTTCCTGAAAAAATACTGGAAAAATTAGTCAAGCCATTATTCATAAGTACTGAGAGGAAAAATCATGGCTCTCTGAAGAACAAACTGCATCAAACCATATAATTTCATCATTTGATGAGGTAATCCTTACCATGCTGACAGGGAGAAGCAGTAAATGACATAGATCTTGATTTTCCTTGGCTTCTGGCAGAGCTTTTTGTAAGCAAGGAAGAGAAACATGGTCAGATGAAAGTATCAAACTGATGGGCAACAAGGCTCAGTAGTTACAGGCAATTTGCTGTCAAAATAGAAGGATAAACTCAGCTCCTTGGTTCTGAGCTCCACAGGAGCCCGGTCTGGCCTGGCACTGTTCATTACTTTCATTAATAACTTGGATGATGAATAGAGTCTGCTTTTCAAATCTCCACACAGCGCTGGGTGGGAGGGAACTGCAGGCATGTTGGGGGATAGGATTCAAATGGTAAAAACTGAACAAACTGTAGAACTGGTCTTACACAGAGCCAGTAAAGTGCAAGGTTCACCAGCCATGCAGGAACAGTCTGCAGCACAAGCACGCAGTGAGGAACAACAGGTGAGATAACAGCTCTGCGGTGGGAAAAAAAAGGTCTGTGAGGATCTGCATCAGCACTGCCTTTAGCTAGAGCAGCAAGTGGAGGTTGGGGCACTGTGTAGCCAGAAAGCTGTGCCCAGCTGGAAGGGGATGAGAGAAGTGCAGTAAGATCAGTAGGAAGTCTGGAAAGGATTGAAGTGTGTGCGTTCACTCACAGAAGAGGGACTGAGGGGAGAATAGCAGTCATTGAATACACAAAAGGCTGCTGCAAAGAGGAAGGAAATTGCATGTCCTCCATGTCTATCATAGGCAAGGCAAGGACAGATGGGATTGCACTGCAGCAAGCCATTGCTAATGGCTTCACCATTAGAAAAAACTCTCAAAAGGGCACGAGTACCCCAGCAGAGCAACAGACTGACCACAGGTTTCCATCTCTAGTGCTGGAGTCTTTTAACTGGTTAGTCATCCATCTGGAGTGGTTTAGGTGTTGTACAAATCCTGTTTTGGATCACAATCCCCTCATGCCCCTTCTTCTATAGCCATTGGAAAGTGTATAATACACCACAGTGAGCAGGTATAGCACTTGTAAAGCTTTATGAGTCTTTTGTAGGTAAAGTCCGTTCATTTTACTGCAAGACCATAAATGCAGGGAGAATACCTGCACACAGCATCCTGCCACACGTGGAACAAATGACCTGGTTTTCTTTGAAATACTTCACGTAAAAAGAGGTTCCTTGGCTGACTGTTAAAATTAGCACAGTACACATCACATGTAGTTTTGAGCATTAGAGCATGTTGAACCCTTACATTTTTAGTAAGGACTTCTCTCAGTTTTGGAATTTTTTAATTCAAGAACAATCTATCCAGGGAAGAAAGCTTGCTAAAATATGCAGTCACGTAGATAGTGACAATTTATTACAGATTTATTATAAATCTAATGGCAAGTGGTAGACATCAAAAGGGCAAGCTCACTAGCCAAACATTGCTTGTTCACAAACACTCATGGCTCATGCATCTGGAAGTTTCTTTTATGGGAAAAAGATTTATTTGAAGATTCCCAGTACTCCTGGGCTTCCGTTCCATAAAATCCAACAAAACAGCTGTTGTTGTGGTATTTTTCTGTTATTCCTGCTTGCAGCCTCAGCTGAGACTGAGATGTGTACATAATAGCACAAGAATAGGAGCACACAGATGCAAGGCATCTGACACTGCCACATTCAGCCAAGTCACCCAGGAGAAGAGGCTGGCCAGTGGCCTTGCTGTCACTGTGTGATCATAGGGTGTTCCTTATGTACTGAACTTTTTTCCTGGAAAGGGAGGCACTACTTGAAGCAATATATATCTTATTATAAGTCGCATTTATTCAGAACAGGAAATACCCATTCCAACCCAAGAGGCAGTCTTAAACTCTCACATAACCTGTCATAGGAAGCTTTTGGAAAAGAAACAAAAACCTTAGCAAAGCCAGGCAACTCCAGCTATGTATGATTTAGTGCCCTAGTGACCCAGCAGGGTTCAGTCTTCTTTCTGCCCCCAGTGGTTTCCTAAATGAATTCCTAAATTTTGCCCACACTACAGAATTAGTATGTCCAGTTTACAGCTCTGTGGTCCCTGCTTCTCTTGCAGCTGGTACTATCTCTCAGGAGAACGTGCCCTTCTCCAAAACCATGGGCCTGGAAACCTTCTGCGAGGTTCTCTGGGAAGATGCCCATGATTGTGATCGCATGACACACAAGGTACTGCAGTTCTCAGCTGCAATATAATATGCATCCTGTTCTTCATGCATAGGGAGCACCTCTCTCTCTGATCTCCTCCACTCCCCTCTTTGTTTTCTTATTCCCTTCTGCCTTTCTTCACTGTACAGGATTGTACACCATGGGACACTTTTTTCCAGCCACTGCCCTGCCTCGCTCCTTTTATGGATGTTTATCTTATTTGCCTCATACCCTTTCCTCTAGACTTTGTAGAGGCCCTCAGAAAATGGGTGCATCTCTACCAGTTTCTGTGGTTTCTTTTGCAAAGGACAGCCTGTCCCCAAGTCCAGCCAGATCCTTGCAGACGTTTATTCAAGCTGCCAAAATCCTTGAGGTTTGCCCACTTAATTTCTAGCCAGTGTGCTGGAGTTGTTTGCAAAATGCCATGGTAACGGTGGGAAACACTGCTGTGTCATTTCATGGTAAGGAGCACTCTGAGGAGCTGGGCCTGACAGTCTCAGTGGTCTTCTTCGCTCTCTTTTTGTCCATTTCTCATAACCCTTTGGGCAAGGATGTTTCTGTGTCAAGAACTGGCCAGCCCAGAAAAACACCATTTAGACATGATTGCAATACAAGTAATAGGACATGTCAAGATAATCGTAGGTAGCAGATGTATTATAGCAATTCTACAACTTCTGGAAGCTATATGGAAACAATATTGCTCAATGGAAATATCAAGGAAGATTTTTCTGGGTGACCAATGGGATAAAAATGATTGTTAAATCTGCAAAACATAAATAAAATACTATTCACTGGCTTTTATCTACAAAGTTAATTAATTAAATGTCTTTTAAAAGAATGGGATTGTGCTACTAAGGTGAAAAATTAAAATCCCCCAGGAAATTATCTCTGTTCTTCATGTCCTTTTGGTGCTGCACCAAACAACAGCAGTAACTTTACCAGAGGAACGAATGCTTGTCAGAGGGCAGCGGAGATCTTCAGGGTACTATTTTCTACCAGTTTTGAATCAGATACAGCTTGAGCTTTTCTCACTACTCGATGTTACCTCTGAGTGGAGTATACTGATGTGTTCTGCTACAATGTAATCATTCTCTTGGTGCAAGTGCAGACCCATGAAGCAAAAGAGTCCCTCTGGCTTTTTAACACCTTAGTGGTTTGAGTCACAGCACCACAACAGCAAAGAACATATCTTCTAATGCTGTGAACATAGACCATTCTTAGTATGTCTTCAGTTGCTTCCTTATTGTCAGTTCAGGTTTGTTTCATTGTAATGCATTTTGAAGCCACTGGATTTTATCTATAAGATAGAGACAAATACAACTGTTTAGAAAACCTGCCCTGTACTGTTCTTTTCCTGATTAAAAACAGATAACATATGATATAAACCTTGTTTCAGGTTTGCAAAGAGTTTTGTATAAAGATTCAGCTTCATGTTTGTTTTATCTGGGCATATTACTTCTCTGTACAAATTACTGGTATCAGTTTCCTGGAGCATCTCATTAGTAAATCCAGTAATTCATGTTGCCATTAGACTACAAGGGATCCTATCTTAGAGGTTCACTGCCTCACAGGACTGTAATGAGCATCAAGCTTGAAGGTATGAAGGATTTTGAGCAGAAAAATGGCACTATTTTCTAACCTGCATCCCACAGAATAATCACAACTAGGGTACAGCCCTCAAATCACACAGTTTAGTCTCAGGATGGGGCTTTGGAAAATGACAAAATTTCGGAAGTTAGTGATAAAAAAATTTATTTTTTTGGCTGCTACCTGAATTTCTCTGAGTGTGCATTTTCTCTTTAATATAAATTATCCTCAGCTATCTGTCTGCCTAGCACAGTTTAGTTCTGATCTGAAAATGAATCTAACCCATCCCACAGCAAATCCCCAGACACTCTGTTCCTGTACAACTGGAAAACCCCAATGAAGCAATATAAACTCAGTAATAATAACAAACAATGACCATGGCTTAATGAAGGGTGGCAATTCTGCTCTGCGGAGATATGTAATGGATGTGGCTGTTCTGGTAGTTTGATCTTGTGCCAATTCTCTTCCCTTCATGTTTGTTCATCCCTCTCTTGTAGTATAGACAAAGTCAGGAACTGCTCCAGTGTGGGGAGGAAGGCCAGCATCCAGATGCTGTACTTGGCCTGGAACTCCCATGCCAGCCTGGCCTCAGGTCTCCTTTCCTTTGGAATGAGGCAAAAAGCAATTTTGTCTTCATCCCTGTATGAAAAAAATTGCTTTTTTCCGCATATCTCTGAGCTGGAACATTGCTTTCGAAGTACTGGTGTCTTATTTAATTTGGTGTTTCAATTGCTGAGTGCAATAGGCTGCTCACTAAGTGAGCTGAGCAATTGAAAGGAATCTATTGAGTATTTTCAAAATAGCACTGAAAAACAGTGAGGCTAGAAATGAGGACACAGAACACACATGAATTCAGGCTAATAGGCCTTAAATACCTGAGCTAGAAAAAAAAAAAACAAAACTGAAAAGAAAAGCAAGCGGTCTCTCCTTTTCCTCATCATCTTAATTTACTGTTACTTGTCCTCACTCAAGACTAACCACTTAGGGGAGGCAAATGTTTTCTGTCTCTCTTTGCTTTTGAGACTAATGCCTTCTAACCAAATTAACAGTACTGGATATGCAGCTGTCTTGGAATTCAAAGATATCTCAATAAAGAGCACATACCAGCCTCTGTGAAGGGCCTTATTTCAGACCAAGAGTAAATAGCCGGTGTCACACAAACCTGCATAGTGATCAAACACTGGAAAACATAACTGGATTTTTTTCCTTGGTCATGAAAGGTTAGACTTGTTAAAATTGCCTTCTTTGTATGATGCTATCAGTGAATCGAACCCAGAAGAGAGATTTTAAGCATTAACCAGCGAAAACGCAAGCAACACTTTGTTTTAGAAATCTTTTTTGAGAGTAGCATTTCCTGTTTAATACTGTTAATTATACTGTTAATAATTCACCTACAATTCTGAAGTAGGTGATCTTTGCTGCTGTACCTCCATTCAAACATGATAATAAGCAACAATCTTTACAGGCTTATTTATTATTTCTTTGGTTATGATTTAATATATTTTTAAAACCCTGCAGAAGCTTTTACTACTGATAAAAAAGCTCATCTTTGCTCCTTCATCTTCCTTGTAGCATTGTCTTTTTCAGAGCAAAAGACTTGCATATATTTATTTATTTATTTGTAAATATCTGATTGATGGACCTTAGAAAGGTCCAGGTCAACAAACATGCCTAACTGTCCTCTCCCAACTCCATTTCTTGAAATCCTTTCCCAGCTGGGAACAAGAATGAACTTACAGAGTCCTACTCCAGCAGCACACCGAGGAAAAAACTGAATTTGCCATTTATGCTACACTTCCTATGTAATACCTGAGATAATTATCTCTTCCTGACTATGCAGATACTATTTTAGGTATATACTATCGAATTCTAAGGCAAGCGTCACTCAGATCTTTGACTTGTTGATTCTGTGTAGATTTCAACTTCTTGAACATTTAAGGGAAGAATGACTTCATGGTTAAATACAAGTCTAGGAGTCAAGAGGTCTGGATTCTATTTCTGTGCTGTTCTAAGGCTTCCTGTCTGCCTTTCCACCACTCATGTGGCCCCTTTGCATTTTTATACCCATTTTTATTCCCCATCTACTAAATGGGGAATAATCATCGCTTCATACATGCTGCTGCTGTGAGACTTAATTCATGTTTCTCTGAAAGTGTTTCAGGTTCCTCAGGAGCAAAGCACTTCAGAAATAGAACCTCTTCTCAGATTTAGTATTGTTTGAGCTGTCTAGCTTAAATGTAACCTAGCCCAAAGGGAATGGTATTTGTAAATGTCATCTTTAAAATGAAAGATCTGTTCTTTTTCTGCACCTTCATGCCCTCTCCACTTCCCTTCTTTCTCTTCTAACAAGCTGCAGCATTGTTAAAATACCTCCTCATCCTCTGGAGCACCCAGCTGATCACAGACCTGGGTGTGGGGTTTTTTTTATGTGTCCATTCACTTACATTGCAACTTTCTTTTCTCTGTCTCTGAGCAGGCAAACAGTTCTGCAGAAAGAATAGAGCATATCTGTATTTGATTTAAACAGGCATTTGGAACAAGCTGAGCATTTCAGAGAAATGATTGCTCTTTAGTTTCATTTAAAACCAAGGGATTCCCAGACATTTCTCTGGACTTGGGGCTTTTTAATCATCTCTAGAAGGTTTCTGAATGTGCAGAGATGAGATACTACAATGCTCTTGGACGTGAATGTTTCAGTTAATGACTGATTACTGAATGATCCATTACTGAAACAGCATAATACAAAATTTACAGTGTTTGTATGTGTAGAAGAGAAGAGAGTGCTTGGTGGGAGCTGGATACATTGTCTAGCCCTGATAAACTAATCAACAGTTTTATTATTTGTCTAACTGTTTAATTAGTATCATCTTTATGCTAGCTGGGCCAAGTGTGGTCCCACCCAAAAGCTCCATCAGTTTTAAGGCTGGGCAAGGACTGCAGATACTCATGTGAGCTGTGAGATCCAGGCCCTGATTCTGAGCGTGCTGGATGTCCCAGAGGCAGAGGTATGTCACCTTCACAGCGACTGCTCAGGCTGACCTTATGGAGAAAAGGATGGGGGTGATCGGAGTGAACCTGCTGGTCCCCAGGATGCAAAAATAGCATCAGGAGTGCATGGGAGAGGAAGGCCTTTGGACCCAGAACACGATGCACTCCAATTGCTCTGGACTACTTGAGTAGCCCAGAGGAAACACTACAGTGATGCACTGGTGAAGTCACTGCATAGTTGCTCACTTGTTCTCCTGAAAGCCCCATTGTGCATTGCTCAGGAAGGGGATCCTTGCATTTAATCTGCACACGCAGAGCGGTCAGTGCCTCAGAGAGACAGTCGGTTCACTGAGCTGCGTGAGATAACCACTGGTTTTCAAATTTGTGAGATCCTTCTGTATATAACAGAACAACTACTGAGACACTCAGTGTATTTTAGGGGAGCATCATTGTAAATGCTTTGTCAAAGAGAGACTGTCAAGCAGAAAAAGCATAGGAAAGGGTTTGGCATAAAATTTGGCATGTAAAGAAGAAAGGAAGAGCAAGTTGCTACTAGTAGGTCTAAACGGTGCTAAAAAAGACTTGATGTTTGAAAGACCTGAAGGAGCCCTCATCAGAAATAAGAAAAGAAAAACAGGGGAGTGAAGTTTGAAACATTGAGAGCCATGAAAACAAGGAGAGGAAGTTGGAGCTTGCTGCAAAAGGGAGAGGAAACAGGAGGCAGAGGAAGCAGGAAGCCAGGATTAAGAGGGGACACACACTTACTGTGGGTGTGCCAGGGGGGACAAGTTCAGGGTCCCATATTCCCATGCATTGGGTGCCAAGTATCAGCTATCAGTGGTTTATGTGCAGGTAGGCCCGTTATCAGATGAAGAACCCTTGCTTACTGCCCATTTCTCCTTTCTCTGTCAATTAGGAAGGGGAGGTGTTGAGGGAGTCGCATTATGCATGCTGTGGATATAAGCTGTCAGAGCTGCAGCCCCCCAGCCATTCAGTGTTTTCAGGGAACACAGGGTTCCTTTATCAGTAACTTTAGGAAGTTGCATTGATCAGTGGGAAATTCGTTAAAAGGCAAAATGAATAAATTTATGGTATTTGGCCTGACATAAATTCTCTCACCAAACATTTTCATTTTCCACTTAGTGTTCTCCTGAGGATTAAAACATACAGCTCTCAAATTGACAGACTTGGGAGAGCCTGGGAAAGCAGTGATATTGCAAAAACTATGTGCCCCTCCTACACCTTCAGTACATTCTTCTCATTACCACAAACTGTCCCCCGGAACACTTGATCTGAATTAAGTACAAGCTCTGCAATATTTTAAAGATCTCTCTAGGCTGTTTCCTGCCCTCCCCATGCTCCCTTACTTGGGCAGATATCCCAGTGAAGGGCCATGGGAGTTTTGCTTGAGACATCTGTTCAGATTTCTATTTCTTCTTCCTTCTTCTCAGCCAATATTTTGCTCCTTTCCTTTGACTCCTTGTTATTCTCCCCTTGTTGCTTAGTGTGAAGGGAGGAGAAGAAATGACAAGATGATACAAAGGGAAGAGATGAAGAAACCTG
This sequence comes from Edolisoma coerulescens, assembly GCA_013397115.1. Lineage (NCBI taxonomy): Eukaryota > Metazoa > Chordata > Aves > Passeriformes > Campephagidae > Edolisoma > Edolisoma coerulescens. Next base: position 48,191 of record VWZW01001243.1, read on the forward strand.
TCAGAAAGGAACAATAAGGGCTTGAAATAATGGGGAAGACTGGAAACTGGTAAAAATTAATTTCCTAATACCTCTCAGCAATGCTGTACACAGATGGTTTGGTGTATACACTTCGAGTTTGGCTATCCAATTCTTGTCCCACTAAACACATCCCTTTGGCTTGTAGATGTAATTACGAGGTCAAAACTAGCTTAATTAGGTGTGATGAAAAAAGCAATCTGTTGAACGGGCAGCTGCCGCTTGCATTAATTCAGGTCTGGGGTGGTTTGGTCTTAAAGCAACACCAGGGAGGAATTGGATTTCTGTAAGTCTGAGCTACATTTTTAATGTCCTCTGAGAAGGTGCCTATGCCTTTGTACATCACCAACTCACTGCATGAGCTCAGTAGGTTAAACAGCCACTCAAAAAGAAGTGGCAGACAAAATGAAAATACAGTTAATTCTTCTTGATGATTTGAACCACCAGAGAAACTTGTTTTCCTCATCAGAAGAGACATGTTGCAGCACTTCAGCCAGGAAGCAGGTGAAAGTCAGAGATGTAGCTATGCTTATTTCTTTTTCTGTGATGAGTTACATGTCCTTGTATAGATACGTAGGTGGCTGTATATATTTTTTTCTCATTTAAACATATCTAGCAGCCACTTGGTTTTATTTTCCAAGATGGGTTTAGGTTTATTTCATTTTTCAATTCCAACATGGGAAATTCCAAACTAGCTTCTTGTCACAAATATTCTACTTCATGTTGGTACTGTGGAGTAAGTGTTGCTTAAATATTTTAGGGATTCAGTTGCTTCACTTAAGAATTTCTGTCTCCATGACAACCCTTCTATGCTTTGTAATACCTTTGGCGAACACAGTGGAACTGACTATTATTTATTTCAAACTATGTAATATTTAGCAGTGAAGACACAAAGGGAAATGGAATAAAAACCAAAATACCCAAAGGGCTAATTCCCACCATTTCCTTTGAAAATAATTTTCAAAATGACTACATCATATACTGTATGGAAAGCCTGGTCATGTTAAAAATGCTTAATGTTTTCTCAAAACCCACTTTTGTGCCTGTTCTTTTCTCTCCGTTATGTCCTGATACAGACAGGCTGCAGAGTCTGGCCTTTAGTGTCATCTCCATGACCATTAGTGTTCTGTGAAAGAAAGTTAACTTCCTGTTGAAAGTGCTTCCCAAGAATTATGTAATATTTTTTTTCATAGGCATCCAACTCAAGTGCTCCCACACTGCAAAACACCAGAAGTCTGGTCCTGCCTAAGATGATGGATCTGTCACACCATGGAAGGTGTGCCAGGGTCACACAGTTCTTGTGAATCTCAAAAAAGATCCCATACTTCCATCATTCGGAAATTCAGATATGCAAATAATATCCTGGGCATGGAATTTCAGTTCTGTGGTCTATAGCTCTGTTTGGAGTCTAATAATAAAATACCACTTAAAGTAATTTGGCTAGGATTTTTTCCACTCCATTCTCAGACACATTCCTACATTTTTACCTTTCTTTTTCTTCCTGATGCTGTTCTGTATCTGCCTCAATTTTCTAGTTTCTGTCTGGTTCATATATGCAGGCTAACCTGCACACCTGCCAGATGTCAGACTTCTGACAGTTGCAGTTTGCATGAGCTTTTTGTGAATAAAGCTCTTAACAAGGATGTATTTGAATAGTGGCTTGACTTGTGGGTGCACCTGGAGATGCATCAAAACAAGGCCTTATTTTCACGTGATGTTGAATGCCAGGGTCTTTATAAATCAGACTGGCCAAAAGTGCTTCAAGTTGGCTATGCTGTATCCCCAGTCCCTACTGAGGGATCTTCTGTGTTATGTCTTAGCACTCTCATACCTCTGAAGAGCAGCGATAATGGGCAAAGACTCTGCCACTGACCTGCTCATGTATCATACTGGAACTTTCTCAGAAAAATGAGGAGCCAGAAATTACACGTGGCCCAGGCATTTTGATAAGATATCCATAATAGCAGTGTTGTTTGTATTAAAAATACCATCTGAGAAACCCTTCCCTTCTTTTCTCCCTCTGTTATGAAAATGAAGGCATATTTAGAGCTTAAAACTTCATGCTGAGTACATAAAGCAGAAATACTATTCATGCAGATGTTTTCTGTTGTCTAAGCCACCCTCTTATTATTAAGACATCATGTTGTTTCATAAAACCCACTATGATGGAACCCCAGAAGTCTCCCATGTTCTCCTGGTTCCTTCTATCTTGATTTCTAAAGCCACTCATCTCTGTCTCTCTGTCTCCTTCTATTTATCAAGCACTGTAGTACTCTGTCATGAGAGAACTACTATAATTTAGAGTTTTAATGACACCAGGTGGTGCCACCTTAAATATAAAAGCAATCTAATTAGGCCACCTTCTGGCTGAATCTGCTTTAGTCTGACTCCAAAGAGACAAGGAAGACAAGTGAGCATGTGTATGTAATACTGACTCTAAAAGAGTAGACGTTGCTGAACACATTTCTCTTTTGTTTTCATTGTTTCCTTGTCGTGCTTGAAGCATCTACAGAAAATCTTGGTGTAATATGATATAGCACTTAGGACAAGCAGGATGATTATAAATGGCTCTTGCCTCACTTCTGGATCCAACAGATGTTACTACATGAGGTTTGGTTCTCCCTGGTTCTATAATTTGATTTTAATGGCTAGATACCATTGAAGCATGCAAGTCCTACAGACAATAGTGTCCTTTTACATTCAGAAACATCTGTTAGCTAAGTGCTGTCCTGCAGCCTGAACTCTAAATCAGCAAATCTGTGTTTGAACACCAGCATTTGTACCAACCTGGCAGACAGCGTTCTCAGGAGAAGCAAAGTCTCATATGTCTTGTCTCATTTGGTAGAGCTCTTTTCTTTTCCTTGTCCTTCATGTTTCTCTTTTTATTATCCACTACTTTAAGAGGTATGAAGTTTGAGTGCCTTTTTTAAGGACTTAGTGCAGCCTGAGGACCAAATGTGTAATTCCAATAATGGTGTCTCACTATTCCGTCGAAGGACAGGATAGAACTGGAGCCACTCAGAGTAATATTTTGGGCTGTCACTATTTGATCAAAGAACTTGGGCTGGATCTGCCAGTGTTAATGCTTTTAGGATGGATTACTTCTTTGCTTTAGAAGGAGTTTCCAGTAACCGAGGGCAACACATAACATCTTTGAAATTTCAGTATTTACAGAGTAGTGAACTCTCCATGGTAGTGCATTTCAAGCCCCCTCCAGGGAAGAAACAGGTTAGAGAGCTCACTGGCACATCCCTCGTTTTCCTTTTCTAATTTGTGCTTCTTCCAGTTTGGTCTTGTTTCTGTAGGTGCCTGTAGCTTCCCTTAGCATGCAGTGTGGGGAACAAGCCTGAACTCAGGCCCAGCAAACAGTTTACTCATAGCCACAGGCTGTAAGTTTTAAAAGTGCCTGAGTTCTTTGGGCTTGGAACCACAGCACTGCTTTGTCAGTTGAGTATATTTTATACCTTAAGCGCTGTACAATAAGTGTTCTTGATAAAACAGTGTATCACATGTATCATTAATGCCTGCAGATTAAAACAGCTGCCAGGAAGCAAAACTATTGCATGCAGAAAAATCACTCATATTTAAAGCTTAAATTAGTTCTCTGTTTGGGAGCTGTGAATCTTAAGGGAACTTCTAACAAAGAATCTTACAGGGATTTAGAAATTAAAATCACAGCAATTGTTCTCAACCTGTGTTTAGTGTTGAGGGCAGCCACTTTATTTTAGACTTAAAGAAAACTTGTCTGATTTTCCAATTATATTGGTCTAATAAAAGTCATTACTGCTCCTTAAAAACACTGCCTCACCTTAAGTGTAGTTAGGTCATAACAAAGCCACTACCACGTGTGCTTGGAACAAAGCCATTTAACAATTTCTTCTTTGTATTCAGAGTATCTCCCTGTGAAATAGCAACAGTTCCAGCTTTCCAGGGAGGTTACCAATTACTGGGAAGGCACATTTGCTTCTTATACACCAGCCAGCTGCCCACTTATTTTTCAAGTAAATCACTGCAGTCAGTTACCAGATTTCAGGCCTATTTAGAGTATTTGTAAAGAAAATAATTGGACTTACTAACTTGACAGTTTGCCTTTTTAACCATTAGTTAAAGTAAATTGTACTGACTGAAATTTAGGTTCTTAACAGAAGTTCAGTAGAGCTAATTCTGAAAATCACATGTAAAATTCATACAAAGATCCAACAAAGTTAACTTCCCTGCAATCATGCTCAGAATAATTTCTTAGTATCACCTGCCCTCTGTATTGACAAAGGAAAAATGTTGCTTCTTCACTGGGCAACAGATAGGTACATTTGGCAAACAAAATACATCATGAGCTCTACAAAGTGTAAAATGCAGGGGAAAAAAAGAGAGTGGTATTCTCCAGAAGAAATTCTCTTTGCAAAACTTCATTTCCATTTGTCACATTTGAATTTTAAGCACAACCTTGTATGTGTTGCCACTACACAATGTTTTACCTCATATTCTCACTGTCACTTAGTCCATAGAAAGTTCCCAAAGTATCAATATTCAGTGTTTCTTTCTTGTTCCTCAACAGATTGAATTGATCTGCTTCCACCTGCCTTCCTGAGACAAAAGTTATTTCATCTATGGCTGACATACATTTCCCAGATAACATTTTAATGTATTCCCACTGGTCATGACTTCTGTAAACTTGATTTACTGTCTGGTTTATTGACCTCACTTTGCAAGGCTTTGCCTCCCTTTGTAACAGCTGTGAACACATTGCCACAACAGGAGTTTGCCTTCTGTACACCAGCAATTTGCCCCTTCATGTTCTGAAATCTCCAGAGAAACATTGGTGGTGTTAATCTTTAATTTCCTGGGAGCCTACGTCATGTTTAAGACATTGAGCATCTTAATAAAAACGGAACTAAGGAAATAATTTGACTGAGCAATGTTCACTAAACCACCAAGAATACAAATTATGTTTTTCAAGCAAATTGTTTCTTGACAGTAATATCCTTGGTCTCCAAATGAGTTGGAATTTAAAGCAGACAAGAATATTTTTGGGGACATACAGGGCATGCACAATTTCACCTGTGACCAGTTTGCTCATGCCAATCTGCACCTCCATATTCTCGCATGTCAATGGGTTTCTATTGCACATGCCCATTGGAATATAGAGATCTATTGGAATATAGAAATATCTCTGCAGCTGAACAGCCACTCAAGAGCTGATTGATTCTATCTCTCTCTATATATATATATTGGTAAACTCCCACTGTATATGTGGAAATAGCAATAGGAGTCTACTGCATATGCAGGGAAATAGAGAGCTGGTAGCTAGGGAATGAAGGGAAATGGGATTTCAAGCGGCGGGAGGAAATGACTAAGAACTGTAGCAGAGGTGAGATCACACTAGTACACAGGCTGAGCAGTAGAAGCACAGAAAGGCAAATCAAAGGTGGAGAGGATGTGGGAAGATAACGAGAAGTCCATAGGATGTACAGAAGTAGAAGGCAGGGAATATTCTTGTGGCTTAAACAGCTTTTTTTATTGAAAAGCACTTCTGCTTGTGGAAAGTTGAGAAAGCCAAGGCAAAGATGCAAAAATACATAGAAAAAGGGAAATAGTCATTTCATTGACTGGAAATAGTCATTTGTGATGCCAGTAAACAGTGGGACTGAGTAGCTTCTGCATAAAAAAGAAAGATATGGGTATCAGGCACACCTCATCCAGTTGTGTCCCTCGCAAAGATCTCCTTTTCTGAAGAAAGGCTGTGATTTTGTCCTAGATGACCAAAATTAATCAAAACAAGGAAAATTACAGGCATCAGTATTATTGATTTGGAATCCACAGGAAGAAGCTTGCAAAAAAGAGTTTGGTGCCAAGCTCAGTGGGAGAGAGTTTGAGTGGTTAGGGGCAGAGCAAGGGGCAGACGTGATGTAGGCAGCAGCCTCACAAACTGCAGCTTCCTGCCTGCTGCTCAGCAGTGCACTGAACAGCCCCTCAGCAGAAGTTCCCAAACTTCTTTTCTGTTGCTTCTTTATCAGCATTTTGATAAGATAGCTTGTTGGCGCTCCTGAACTGAGGAGTGTTTCCATGAAGTGCCTCTTTCTGTGTTACTAGAAGTTACAGGCTTCATTTGCTGTGGAATTAGCATATGGACTTTCAAAGGCCAATTATAAGAAATATCTTCGAAGCACGTGAGAGTCACTTCTTGTCCCAGCCCTACTGCTCTGTCATGTGTGTGTAGCAGGACCACTCATGAAGAGTGTGGTGTCTCCTAGTTTGGTTTGTAGGGTAAAACATTCTAAGATGATAATATTTGACTGGGTCATGACAAGAGGTTTGTGGTTGAAAAAAAAATCTTCAATTATTCATATCCTGTCAGGGGAAAAAAAGCCATATAATATTGGATTATGCATATTTTATCATCAAGTTGTATAAGTGAGCTATTAAACTGCATACAATTCTTCCAAGTCTTTGTTTTATAGATTAGTTCTACAAAGCATTTTGTGTTCCTGCTGAGCATAAACAGCCTCTCATATCTCCACCTACTACACCAAGTATTCTCCTGATTAATTCATGAAGTCTGTAATCAGAAGGAACTAGGGAGCAGAAATTAGATTTTAAGCCCTCTCCTAGCTTTGGCAGAGCAAACTATCTGTGTTCAAGTCAGGAAAGCAGATTATTTGATTGTTTTCGTTCAAGACAGCGTGCGTTGTTCTATCATTTGCACCACGTCTGGTCCTCTGTCTTTGCAAGGAACACACAGTAGTTCTGCACCTTTACAGGGGCTGTGGTGATGGCTCTCAGAGGTTATCATCATTAGGCTAATGCTAGAAATGGAGGAAACATCAGGAAAAAATCAGCTTGACTTGAATCTTCATACACAACTAGGTGAAACCCCAAACTTCTGCTCTTCCCAGCTGGGAGGGCACTGGCACCCCTCAGTACAGTGGCTCACAAGAACTGATCAGGGTATAAGCAGAGGCAAGTTCTGTAGGCTCCTCTGGACACAACTACAGCTGGACACAACTGCAGCTGGACACAACTATGGTCACCCATGACCACATCATGGCAGAGGGGAAGGACAGACACTCAAGTGAAGAGATTTAGAGCCTCCTCAAGCAGGTGGGTAGAGCACCATGGCAGACTGAGCTTCCTGAGTGCTCGTTGCTCTGATCTCTCTTGGGCTTTTGCCTCGGAGTCCCTCCGCCTTGGAGTGTGTTGGGTGACTGTAAGTTAATGCCCAGGCATAGAAAATAGCTCTGAGACTTCAAGGATGGGATGTCAGAAAGAGAAAACTTCCCTAGGAGTAAAGACAGCTGCTTCACAACCACTTTATGACCAAATATAATGTCATCTCAAATAGGTATTCTCTTATCCATGGATGTCTTCTAGGGCCTGGAGCAAAGGATACTCCATGTGTAGTACTTTGTTTTTACAAAACTGATTTTCACAGGCTGAGCCTGGGTGGCCACAGGCATGCAAGAAAGCCAGAACAGTAATCTCAGTATTTCTGACCAACCCACTGAAGGGAAGTACCAGCAGAAACGAGGGGAAAGCCCACTCTCCTGAGGCTTTGCAGGCTCAAAATTGTTGGCTGTCTCACAAAAGGCTGAGTATTGAACTCAGCCAAACACCCCTTGGAATTTCACTGCTTATTGGACAGCTCTTGGAAAACCTCTGTCTGAAGAAGAAGATGGAAAACCAGTACCTCATTCTGTGTGTTGGTTTTTCTGATAGGCTGTAGGTGTAATGCAGCAGGAGGACATCAGTGTAAGAGGTATTGCTTTGGAAAGTATCTGGGGAACAATGTTGTGATGTCTTTATATTGTCTGTAGTCTGGCAGGAATGAGCAGGAGACAGGGAAAGGTTGGTTCAAGGCGCTGGCTGTTGTATCCTCATCTACACATTGATTTCTGTAAGGAACTGGGTATCTGTTCTCTTGCACTGGTGATAAGCTGGGCTTACTCAATGTTTTAAGAGCTCAGTTCAAAGCAGATGTCATTCTGCTAAAGGAAGGAGACATTTAAAAATGAATCACATGACTATTATTGGTATTGATATCCTTTGCCCCCAGAGAATCCAGGTGCTCTTAATTCTCACTGGAGTGCTAAATACTCAACTCCTTCAGAAAAAAAAAAAAGCCCCGAACAAATAAAGGTTAAGTATGTTCAACTCATAATTTTTGGTAATGTCCCTTTAACTCAGGTGTCAGTTGGAGGGGTTCTTTTCTTGACACTATTTTTTTCTGTTATTCTCTTAAAATCCCACTAGATACCATAGCAACAGCTGGATCACATGCTCCTCGGTGTGCTCCCTGTAAGCAGATATGAGCAATGCTGGCTAACAAAGGCTCAGCAAGTGTTGGACAGGGAAAGGACTGAATTCAGTCTCTACGTATTTTAATAACTCACAGCAAAGGCTTTCCATCATTTCTTATGACACAGGTAAATCCAGATCTGAATGAAAACCAGATTCAAGTTGCTTCATCACCTAATAAAAAGACCATCAAGATAGCTGACTCTTAGCAGCCATTTTCTCCCCATCCTATGTAAGGAATTCATGGAAGTCTGAGGCTGAAATACATTTCCATATTCAAAAGTGTTTGCAGTGCCTGGATGAATACTATGTTTGCTTTATTGATGGGTTATTCCTGCTATTAAATTGATTACATTCTTTGGTATATTTTGAAACTTTATTCCAAGAAGGAATTCAGAACTATTCATATGTCAATGAATGATCTATATTCAATTGTGCTCTAACATTTCAAGTAATACAGGTCCGTTTGGCCTAATAACTATGTCATTGTTTTTTAAATCACAGAATAAAGCTTCTCACATGTCAAATGAACGTTTAATAATGCCATCGCTTAGAGGAAGAGTTCATAATCCTTTTCCTTGACTAATGCGGAAAATCTATGTACAGCCTTATTTATGTTCATATTTAGGCAAGCAAAAAATGATAATTCTCTCCTTTAATCTGATTTCTGCTTCCAAGTATCTCCCATAAATTCCTCCCATGTAACACCAAACCATATGCAGTCTCAGCTGTGTCACATTCCCTAGATTCAAAACCCACTTGCAGTGCACAGAGTCTGTAGCTATGTCAGACATTGTGTAATCAATGTGTACATTAATTATGGGTTCTTACAAGGACAAATAAATCATCCTTCCTTGCAGCATGATGGAAGGGCTAAAATCCAAAACAGGGAAAGAGACTATTAAATTTATTCTGTTATGCAACTAGATTGAGGGTTCGTAAGAAATCAATGCTAATACTTCTGATGAAAATCTAGACTAGATTCTGTGATTTGTAAAACATTAAGTGTCTCTGAAATTGAAGATGCCTATGGAGCATCTTAGACTAATACTTGTTTATAGTGTCTGCATCAATTTAGATGTAAAAACTGAAGGGATCTAATTATTTTCTTTCTCTTTTACAAAGTCACTTTTCATTACATGCCATCAAGTTAGAAATCCAGGAAGGAAATACTAAGCAGTAAAGTGTAGTGCTGATTTTAGCTCTTTTCTATATGAAGACTAATGAGAAAGTGAGTGAGTGTGTGCGTCTGTGTGTGTGTGTGTGTGTGTGCACCTTATCGGTGTCAGCTTCTGCCACCCTCTTGGAGGTGATGCAGGAGATTTCTGGTGATTACTGAACATGCTCAGTGGTAAGGTCAGAGCAAGGGAAACAGCCTCCAGTCAAGTAAAATGACAGCCCCTGCTCCAAAGCCTGAGATCATCGCATAGCACACTGCCTGACAGGCACTTGCATGCATGGCTTCCATAGGTCTGGAACAGGCTCTGAGCTGTGTAAAAAGGCATTGGGTGCTTAAATGGGGTGGGCATGAAGGGTGGAAGGAACACAGAATGTTAATAGCATCATAATGTTTACTTGGCTGGGCAGATGAAGGTTTAGCTGGGATAGTATCTGGCATACACAGGATCTGTGTGTGAGCCTCTCCCACATGTGTCTCTGGGACAACAGGGCATAAATGGAAGGGACCTTCCTGGCAGGCAAAGAGGAGACACCAAAGGCACAGAGCATCCTAACGGCTCAGAACAGTTCAAGTGTACTGCCAGTCTCCTCCTGGACTGCCACTGCCACAGGCTGCTGTGTAGTTCTTCACAGCAAACAGTCTGGAGGGTGACCCACACTGTCTGGCTGCAGGACAAATCAGCCAGGCCAGGTGGGCCAAGGGTGCTTGTCCTCCTCCTGCCCCTTGTGGGCAGACACAAGTCTATGCTCCCTAGGCTGTTGGTTCAGCATTTCTCCCAAGAACAGCAGATGAGGTTGGAACAATGGCAGTGCTTTATGAAAAACCAGAACAGTTCTGGCTAGGGATGTGAGCTCTTCCATATAAGCTGGAGTGGCTGTTAGCCCCTACACTGCCACTGGGGACTGGTGTTCCCTGCCCAACCATCCAGCTCCAGGGAGGACAATGACACAGACCTTGAAAATGAAACTGCACTTAAGTGATTACAGACTCTTCACCTTCAGCCTGATTGCAGCTGACTTGAGGAAAAGCAAGTTCAGAAATCTAGTTCTGTCTGTCTAAGGGTTGCTGAATAACTGGGCTAGTTAAACCAGGCTAAATTAGAAATTAACAGGCATTGCCCTGGGGATGGTCTAATAACCCGTAAGTGAAGGAAACAGGCAAGCAATCATCAGCAAATCCTAGGAGGATGAATCACATGCAGATAGGTTTAAACTCAGGAATAGCAATTGTGTTTGTAAGTGGGAATTATTTGTTGTTTTATTTGTAGTCATTGTACACAAGCATTTTTGCTCAAAACTTCTAGACAGACCATGTATGCTATGTTTGTGGAAGGACAAAATCATTCTTAAAGCATAACCATAATCACAAAGAGATTGTTTCATCTCAGATATGTTTACTGACCTTTCACCACCAGAAAATTCTTTTTTATTGCAGTCTGTGGCAAGAGAAATTCCAGAGAATTGTAATGTGTGCAATTAACAGAGCATCAACATTGTTGCTGGCGTAATTCAGGGTGGCTATAGCTTGGAGATATTGTTACTTATATCAACTGAGTGTCTGGCCCCAAGAATGTAAAATAAGATCTGCTCTGCAGAATGAGACCACTGTTACTGAGGACCCCATGACTAGCCTTTGTATGGTGGGAAAAAGCAGAATTAATAGGATTTTGCTATTAGTGAATTTGACCTGATCCTGTGTTTTATTTTATTCCAGATCAGCCTGGCAGATATTTAGCCCCAACAAAGCCAAGACTGTAAGAGCATTTTTTACCTATTGGGAACATTTTCTTACGATTCCTGTTATTCCCCAGGAAGCAAGAGCTCCAGGCACAGGACCCTGCAAGTGGTTGGGCTGCAGGCAATATCACAGGGTGGCCCTGGGCAGCCTCACCCCATCGAGAGTGACCTGGACTTGAAGCTGCAAATTCAGCTCTGGCACAATCACACTCCTCACAAATGTTGAAATGCAAAACCAGAAAAACTACACTGCACCTCTATTTCTTGACAAGTACTTTAAATAGAAATACTCTGACCTATTTTTTTTAGCGTTACTCCTGTCTTGAGATTCCTATGTAGAAAAAAGCTGTGTCACTCTTTGCAGCAGCCCTGTTCTCGAAGGCTTAGGGCTGGATTCAGCCCAGCAGCCCTGTTCTGGGGAATAGCCACCCAGCCACACTGAAAGCAAGGGTTATTTGACAATGGCTCAGAGCAACCCTTTTCAAGCCTTGAAGAGCACAACAACTCAAATAATAGTCACTGCCTGCTGTGCTCTTTTCATGCTGTCTGCTATCTTGGCACTGTAATAATGAAAAGCCTCCTTTAGAAGATAATGCACATTGTGTGTTGCTCACCCTTTCTGTAATTTATAGGAGCTAAGGACACCGGGAGAGTCCAAGAGTAACTGGCATTTCTGCTGCATTTGAAGATACCTTGGCAAAGTCTTCTGATAGATTAGAAGAAAAAGTAAGCAGTTTCAATGCAGTCCCCAGGCACCATCACCCACGTCTGGCTTAGAATGTCGATGAAGCCAATCTTGAAGAAGGCTTTGCCTGTACAGTGGGTGGTGCCTCTGTGCCTCAGGGCAACAGAGCAGAGAAGGGGAACCCCGCAGGGGTTAAATGCCTGAGGGTCAGTGCTCAGCTGGGCAAGGGCCTGGCCCAGGAGTACCCTCAATGCTGGCTGTGGGTGGGCAAAGCTCTCTCTTCATGTAACAGTCTGAGGAACGGGTACAGCATACAGCAGAGCAGAGCATCTCTCATGTTTTACGGAGCCTCTGTTCTTGCTTCCCACCAGTTGCTGCACCCCTCACACACAGTGCTTTCCTTGTTTCTCTGAAGCAAGGACAAGCTTTTCCTTCTCCTCTCACTAATGGTGGAAAATCCATAAGCCAACATTGTAACAGTCGTCATTACAAGATAGGAGCTTTTCTCCTGACTGAATTTCTTTATATCTCTCTGAGGTGTTTAGAGATGGAAGAGAGCTGCCTTTTCCTGATACCTTGTCAGATGATGTGACAACCTGGACTATCATCACAGGGCAGATGTTTTCTGCAGCAGCTGTGGAAAAATAATTAGTACAGCAGAGGTGTAAGCAATCCTGCATTGTCTATTCCTCAGCAACAGAGGCCTTGGGCTTTGGTTGCCTGAGCAGCAACAGGAAAAGTGAGGTAGTTTGAGGGATCTATTACACCAGCCTGAATTTAGCTTGCAGCACAGTTTGATCATTCAGCTGATTGAAAACACCCATCTTTGACCTCATTTGCTTCTCAGTTAATGCCTTCTGCTCCTCCTTTGTACCAGCATGAGTAAAACAGAAGCCTTCTGGAGGGGAAAACGGGGACTTAATCTGCTGTGCAGAGTGTAGTAGCTGGACTCAGAGGGGCAGCTCATTGCCAGAGTGGATTTTGTTTTGCGTTTCATGGGTTACAGCTGCTACTGAGCAAACTTTTCTCTCCTTCTCTTATTTGCATAGCAGATTGCAAACTTTTCAGGCTACTTCAAATAGCAGTCTGGTTGAACATGAAATCCTCGCCACCAAGAGATCTGTCATTTGGCAGATGAATAGCATCATTGCTAAAGTTTTAAAAGAAATAATAAATCTTCCATCACCCTCTTACAGCTATCGTGAGTCTGTGGAGCTCACAGCTGTTTTTCAGGAGGGAGACAGATTAATGTAGAGAACTAATGTACATGTAAATCTCTTCCCCATATATGCTGCCTCCTCCTATGTTGAATCTTGAACTTGGTATGAACTGACATAATACTCAGAACTTTTTAGCATTGATGGAAGTGACTGTCCACTGTGAAGCCGTTCCTCTGTTGGGTTTCCCTTAATTGGGGGAGGAATGAAAACTAATTCAAAGATAGCATTGCAATCAGTAATAGATTCATACTGATCAGATTCAGAAACATTCACACTGAAAGGCTGCAGACTGTTCCTCTCTCTGCCTAACTGCTGTTACATAAATTGATAGAGGATAAGGACTTTGTATCTGTGTGGCATCTTCCAAACAGAGGTCCTTATAATTCTGCCAGGCTCTCATCTCACTCATTTGAATATTGCCCCTTGTCTTGAGAAGAAGCATAAATTTCAATTTGCTATAAAGATTTATTCCTATCCTGTAGGGAATTTTCATTACATGTGATACAGATGCTGCTCCAGGTTTACGCTTGGGGTTTCAGGATTTCAGAACAGACTGTAAGTGCTAAGAGAAACAACTTCATGATAGAACACAGGTCTAACAAAAAAGGGAATCACTGAGCCACATAAGGATATAAATGCAGAGACTACCAGGCAGACTCTGGATCTGGTGGTTACTTTCAGCCTGGATGGTATCACCCTGCCCACAAGGCTTGCCATAGAGGAGCTGCCACTCCCTGCTTCTGTAAAAGCAGAGAGGGGAAGGACTGGATCTGTCTCCTACTGCCTGTCAGAGCTCAGCTTATCAAATCTGGGGCTGCTGACACTGCAGCAGAGCTCATGAGTGGATGCTCAGTATGCACTGACCATGATACAGGATGCATCTGGAAGCATGTGCATCTTCCAGGAAGACCAGGGAAATATAGGAATGCTCAGTGACTTCAGTCTTGGTGTCTGGGAAGGATGACAAAAGGTGAGAGCTGTAGTGCAGTGTGGCTGCAATTTCTTTAACTTCAGCTTGCAGAGACTGTTCATTTATGGAACAGCACCATTCCTCTCTCATGTGTGCTGATTCAGGGGATGAAATTTCTTCCGGTACAAAAGGACCTCTTGCCTATTTACTTTTCCTTCTGTGCTGAATGAATCCAAATGCAGTGCTCACTCAGACTAATACCTTGAATGTAAACTTTATTCCACCTTTAAGAAAGGGTCAAAGACTTGATCTGTTATCTTGCAAGCCATCATCATAGGCAGCCTGTTTTCCAGTATGAGCCCATCCCAAGAATGGCAAATACCTGCAGCTGGTTTACCAGCCTCTAGCACTGACAAATCAGAAACCATGTCCAACTTTAAATCCACTACAGATTACTCTGGGCCTGAGACCAAGCAGTATACCCTGTCTCAAACACCAAAGCAAGAGAGGAGCTCCACCCTCCAATAAAACCAATTTAGCCTGTTATGACCTACATACTGAAGAGCATCCACTGGCCCTTGCATGCTGATTTAAACTAAATCAAGATGTTGATTAACTAAAATTAAGATGCATAGGGCATGAAAGAGTCCTGTTCTACTTCTTGATTCATGTTGCACCAAAAAAAGAGAATAAGGAGAGATGCCTTTTGTTTTCTTTTTCTTGTTTTTTGTTTTGTTATCACAGTGTTACACAGAAAAAACTAATCCCTTCCATTTAGCAAATCCATTTTGTTTCTTGGAGGGTTGAATCCTGCTTGCCTCAAACAAGTGAATAATCCAATTGTCTTGAATGTGACAACTCCCAAAAGGCAAATAGGATTTGACTCTCTCCAGAACGCAGTACACAGATTTTTGTGAATGAGCTGTTTGAAATGCTGGATACTTTTGTGTGCTAGCTCTGGTGCTGCCCTATAAATCCATGACTCTGTCAGCCAGTTTTTCTTGTGCTAAAAGTTTAAATGGCTTCCTATGGCTTTAAATTTAAAATAGGGCCTCTAACTACAACTGATAAATTTGACCATGTTTGTTTTGTCAGAGAGAGACAAGAGGGAGGAGAAGGAAGCAGTCTCTGAAAGCAGTAGTTAGGGCTAATTTACTGGATGTTTTAATTTGTTGAGAACCACTCCTAGGACTCTTGCAAAACTGTAAACTCTAACATGAGAGATCAAGAGTGATTGAGCCATATTGTATAAACCCCCCGAGTTTGCTGACATCAGGGGCTCTCTCAACTCCTCACTGACTGAATTTCTATATTCTTATCAAGACCTTTCACAAGAAAGCAGACAATTGACCTTGTATTTGTCTCACATATGCTACTGACAGTGCAGGCTGTTTTCAGAGTAGCCTGCATTTCTCTTTTTTGACACCTCTGGTTACTTCACAAAAGACAACTAGACACCTCCCAGCACCCACCTGCAACGCCTGCACCACAACAGAAGGGAGATCCCTTGACAAAAATATTCACACTGGCAGGACATCAGATCGAGAAGGTGGTCAACAGTCCATAGGCATGAAACCCATCCAAGGAAAATAGCTTCAGTGATCTAACTTGGAGAGCTGAAAAAATGTGGAAAAATCACCTATTGGCTCTTTAAAAACTGTCAGATGCATAGAGGCACTGAGTCTAAATAGCAAGGAAGAGGAGAGAAAATCACAGCAAATACTGTGCCAAACACATTTTATGTTGATTTAACTAAGCCAAAAGACAGACTTAGTGCCATCAGACAGAATTACATGCCCTAAACTCCTATTTACTTGCCCTGATTGCTAGAAGTGCAGTCTCCCACTGCCCCATATCCTTTAACAGGTGGCAAGGATCAGGCAAGTTGCATTATTAGGAGAATATTTGTACCCTCTGTTTTTTTTTTTTTGGTTTTTTTTTAGAGTAAAGCTTACAGGAGGAGAGGGGGAGCAGAGAAAGTTGTTATATAAGCAGTGAGGATAGGGAGTTCTGATTAGGCTTGTACTCTGGGCTGCAAAATAAATAATCAGATAAAATGAGGATGCAAGTTCTTACTCCAGGACTGAATATAGCTCAGGGTTTTGTTTCCTGGGCACTTCCTCCCTGATAGTACAGGTACAGGGAGGATATTGCAAACTGGCATGGTCATTTTGAACATGTGCTGTTCATTACTAAATTCAAGCACTGTATTTTAAAGAAAAATCTTTGTATTCAGGATGGGCCTCAAACCGAAATGCTGGATGTCAATACCTCCTGTCTGCTGTACAAAGTTTGATTTAGGATCACTTTGGAGCAAAGGACTCTGTATTCCTGTGCTCTGCCCAGGCTGTGGGGATGACAGCAACTACAGCCCTATGGCAGGAGGAGGGCCCTGTGGCCAATCTTGTCCTGCCCTTGGCAGAATAAAATGGTGGAAATTTAGGGCAAGTTTGCAGGCTGTGCCATTCTCTTCAGAGAAATTTCACAGGCAGGACCATGCAATATGTGACTATTTGAAGAAAACTGTTGCACACCTTCTTAAATTACTTACAGAGACTTTGATTTCAGTAATATAATAGTTTTCACTTTGGTAAACATGAAACAGAATCCCAAGCCTTCAAAGAGCAAATATCATTGGAAAAGAAGACAGAAGTCATCCATGAGCTAATTTGAGATAGTTCCCTGGAGTCTATTTTTCTAAGATTTTTTTTTCCTCCAGTCTAGTCAAATGTGCTAATTAATAGATCTCAGTAGAAAAAAACCACACAAAATTAAAATAATCCAAATCTCATGGTATGATCTGAAGTGCTTTCCAGTTCCACTGTGAAATTTGCCTCCCCAACAGCACGTGGGAAGCCCTGTGAGCCTGACTGCTGCAGGGACTGTGTCCTGCAGGGGAAATGTAGAGGTGGGCTGGGGTAGGGTGAAGCTGTACAAAGCTCTAGAAACCTCATCCATGTGAGTCTCCCAGATTTGGGGGGCTGGGCGTGTTCTTTGTCACATGGAGGGCATTTCCAAGCCACCTTCTGGGAAATTACTGCCTCAGATCTTGTTCATTGGAACTAGGTATTTCAAATCCCCTACTTAGCCCTACAAATCTTTAATCTTATAAAAATTTTTTCAATCTTTGTTTTAAAGGCCGTAAAAGACAAAACAGTGCTCAGCCTCTCTTTCCTGAAATCCTGTTGATGTAAATTGGAATGAGGTACCACTCTGCTGAAGGTGATTTAAAGGGAAAGGAAGAAGACAGGACATTTACAGTTACAATCATGACTGTTTTAAGGTTAAAAACTTCTGCTTTGAGAATTTGCAGTGTAGGAAGTGTGAAACAGGGTTGTAACCATGAACCCAGGTAGTCAGCCAACAGGCTGCACTTACAGAAGATTCAGTCCAGTAAAAAACTATTGATTTCTTTCCTGTGAAAATCAGAGGCAAATATTTCAGTAAAAACTTTCCTCTTTTCAACAAATACAAGTCTAGAAGTGTGGGGTTTTTTCCAATGTCAACTGCCAGTAAGTACCATAAACATAGGCAAGAACAAATAAAGGAACAAAAAACAATCTTTTTGCTGGAAGATACCAAGAGTTCAGCTGAGATGTCTGAGCACATTTGGTGGCCAGTGGTGCTGCTGGATTCTAATCTTTTCCAGATAACTCTTGGAAGAAAGAAAGCTTAACCCCATTTGACCTATGCTTACTCAGGGTGTCCTTTCCACTCCAGCAGCTTGAGCCACATACAAAGGACCTTGTTTTTGCAATGAATTTGATAGGTTTTCAGGGAAACAAATGTGTCTGATTCTGAGGAAAGGCCGATGTGGTTTGTGCCTCTGGAAGTTGACTTACAGTTCGTTAACCCTAGTTGCAGCTGTTGAAGCCTGTTGTGCCAAAATAATGAAATGCAGCCCTGATTTCCTTTCTTCTGGGTCAGGTCTTGACAGCAAGTGACGTTCTCAGCTCTGAGAGCAGCTGGGGTCACTGGCTCTCAGAGAATTAGGCTCTCTGTCTCCTATGGAAAGTCTTTGGTATGTTGTGGTTCTTGCTTTGATTTTCTAGTGATGTGTATTTTTATACATGTCTGTAAAAACAAACACAGTTTACCCTACTGCCACACAGATCCCTTGCAATCCCTCGTCAACAGCATCAAGCCAATGTTACACTCAAGCCCAGGAATGACTCATTTTTTACAACTGTGGTCTTCTGAGAACATTACAAAGGCTGCAGCAGAATGGTTTAATTCAGAAGTATTTCCTGCATCACCATCAGTGGCTTGTTTTTCCTGGGTCTCCATTTCCTTTGCTTTTCCAATAGTTTGGGTGTTCTATATTTAGCCAGTTACTGAAGCACACGTGGGTAACTGAACTAAGTGCTTATACAAAGGCTTTTCCCCTGAATTTTTGCCTTCATAGTAGAACCCCCTGTAATTTTACTGTCTTGTTACTCCCACTCATCTCTGCTGAATACAGCTGCATAAGATTTTTGCAGTGCATATTGCATTTTTAATTTACTGTGTGCTTCTCCCTCAAACGAGAAGCAGATGACATCTGCTGCCAGGGTGACTCAGCACACGAAGAACTGCAATCGCAACCTATCAGCCTATGCTAAATGACCTGACCCATTTACACTTTGAAAGTCAGTCAAATCCAAATACCAGATACTAGATTAAGGTGCGGGTGGGTGGAGATTGGAATGAGCCTAGGAGAGGTGAGGCAAGGGACAGACATGTCCCTGAACTACACAGGCAAGCTCCGGAATAGAGACCAATGCAGGGTGATGCCTGGACCCCTACCCTGCCATCCTGGGCAGGGTGTGTGCTGGTTTGTAGCCCACCCAAACAAACAGAGCAGGCAAAGGCATTACCACAGTTGGAGGGGGAGAGAGAGATATGCAGGGGCAGACTGAGGGAGCCTGTATGAACCTGCCTTCTGCTGCAGGAAGTGTAAGAGAAGGTAAAATGACTGGTTTCACAGGTGGCTCAGAGAGGATGGCCTGCGGGCAGTAGAAGCTTGCAGGGAGCAGTTGCTCGCTTTATCTTCAGCAGTATTTTGGGAGAGAGAAGAGAGGGCACAATGCAGCACAGGCTTTGGCATATGAACGGAAGACATTAGATAGTCAGCAGTTAATCCAGTGAAAAGGTGCTTCCTTGCCTTTTAACAATGGGTTTTCATTTCTAAGTGGACAAGATCTTTGAAGGGATAACAATCTAATGCTTCTTGGTCTGCTAGATCAAGTGTAATTTTCCAGTACTGTTTATCAGTGTCCAGACTTGTTTTTCATAGGAATGTAATGTTTTTACAAGGCCATGTTTGGCAGCTGAGCCTCAAAAGGACCTGTATGTGTGAAGATGATTTTAGCATATCCACTGGAAGGTGCTGATTGTTTACAAGACTGTTACAGGGAAGCTGGGCTTAGTGCTGCTTTTTTTGTGTATGTCACAACATTGTCATATACTTGTAATATTTTCCTTCAGAGTAGAAAGAGTTTTCCACGGATCTCTAAGCTAAACCCCTCTCTGCAAGAAGATTTCCTTATTCAGAGATGAGGAAACTAAACCAAGGAATTAATCAGTGGTTTTCTCGAGTTCACAGAATGATCTGGAACTATTCCATGTCTTTGGTGGAAGATGGCAGGTTTTGTGGCTGAACCTAGTGGCAGGAGTCCTTTACCCTTTCTGTGACCTAGGAGTTATATAACAGCTGGGTACTTCCATGTGCTCATCTTTTTGTTTAAAGCAATCAGGATGAGTTCTAAATTTGAACTGATTGTGTTTGGAAGAATTAATGGCTGAGGTGAAATGCCCAGGAGCTCCTTCAGAAGTGAAAGCATAAAGAATTTGCAGGTTCTGTTCTTCATTCAAAAGGCTCTCTTGTCCTCTAGTATGTGAGTCCAGTTTCAGAGGTCTCCTTTTTTAGGAGCAAAAGGTCCTAGATTACTTTCCCCTGAGATCATTTGTGGAGTACTTTGCAAGTCCTGGTGGCTTTGACTGTACAGCGTTTCAATGTGCGAGTGAGAAGACGTGGAGGCAGCTGGCATTCATTCCAGAAATACGTGGGCACTGGTCTTTGCCAGGGCCACGCCTGGGAATGTCTCAGCTCTTCCACTGCAGGGATGCAAAAACACAGGCTGTTTCTTCCTTAGAGCTAGTTATTTCGATCTGCCAAACTCACCTAATTTTCTTTTTGGAAAATGGTTTTGTGCTTTAAAGGTCCTTACCCTTCAAAGGTGTCTGAGTCTTAGAGCAGACTCAGTCAGAGAATGTTCTGGAAAAGGAGGGCTCTGGGCCATGATGTGCGTGACAAAAGACAGCCATAAAAAGGGTTTTAATTTCAAAATGCCACATCACATGCATTATGAAATGATATAAAAAGCTACAGCTGCTCTGCTAATAATACTCTACATGCTTTAAAATGAAACACTTTATGAACCTGCTATCTTTCTTAGACATCCTTTATCACAATTTCAATGTAGCAGTCTCAAGCTAGCTACATTATCATATCAATAAAAAAAGTGTCCATCTTGCTGTCTCTTCCACACAGATAGCCTTTATTAAACTAGGAGCCCCTCTGCAGTCAACTAAGCCACATGTGTGCATGAAAAAGTTTGCAGTGAAATTTCAAGGGTCAGTCCCAGCTTTCATTTTGTTTGATTGTTTCATGGACACACACATTCAGCCATTTCCCAGCCCTTATCTATAAAGCATCTGCCCCTCTATTTACATGGGAAGGAATAAAAAAAAGAACAAACTACAACATGAGGGCGCTTCAAAGGCAGGGAACAGTGCTATCTGCAGAGAAACACATACCCACAGCCTGCTGCCCATAAGGAGCAGTCTGAAAAGTCTAAAGCAGCACTGAGGGAAAAAATAACACAGAGAAGGCCAGCTGTGTCTTGAGGAATGGTTTCAGTTGTCATGTCTACTGTAGTATAGAAGATACTTATTTTCATTAGGATGAAGTGAAGCTGAGCTGCCAGACAGTGCCTTTAGATTCTGAGTGCACTCTGCAAACACAACATGTAATGAATGGCTGAAACGGTTCTGCTTGAATGGTGCAGCCACTGTGCAGGGTTCGCAGTGTGCAGTGTGAGTACCCTGTGGTTTCATGGCCTGCTCTGATGTAGCTCTCATGTCTGAGCCTGTGTCACCGGGGACTGGAAGGGATGTTGGCCACTGCCCAGCCCTTCCAAACAGTGTGTAAGGACGACTGAGGATAAGAAGTGAGTCAGAGCTCTAAGATGCCCATCGGATCATTGAAACTTGAGATCTTTAAAGAAGAGTGAAAACACAAACTGTGTTAATTCAGTAGTATACCACAAAAACATTGTGTGAGCTGTGTTGTAAGTAATCAATACTTAACGTCATAGTGAGCCCTTCATGGTTTCAGAAATACCATCTTAAAGGTACAAAGCACTCAAAGGATTAAAAATAATCTTTACATGTCCTGCTAAGATAAATGGGGGATGTTTGCACTAGGTTGACCCTGTTGTGTTAACACTCAGGCTGTAGCACACAAGACAGTGTTCTATTGTCTTATACTTCAAAAGTCATCTTCTCCTCCACCAAAACAGGAATAATGCTAATTTCAAAGTAACAACCCCATCATCATTTTAAGGTGAAAAAAAAAAAAAAACAGTCACGCCACAGATTCCTTTTTCTTCAAGTAACAACTTCCTGTGTTTATCCCTGAAGGTCTCACACATAGTTGATCTGCTGGGGAATAAACTGTACATCAGCACTGGAAAGCCAGGAATTAGGCACACATGAACTGATCACATTAATGCATAATTAGCACATAATTTTCTGGAGATCCCATATGGCTCAAATCATATCATTACCAACAGCAGCACATCATATCATCCAAAACAAGCAGGTCAAGCCCTGACCTTTTTCTAGGATACATGTTTTGATAATAAGAGATATTATTTTAGGCTACAAATAGATTTATGCTGTAATTTATGACCCAGTTTGGGTTGGTTTTTCTTCCTTAAGAGTGAATGTTCTCTTTGATGATTGTGATGATGATGTCTGCTATCTTGCTGCTGTGGCCGGCAATAACATAACAAAGTCAGCTAGATCACCAGCTCAGTCTTACAACTGAGTAAGAGTCTGGCAATTTACCAGCTCAAATAGTGCTGCACTGGCTGCAGGGCACAGGAAAAAAATGCAAATATTTCAGCTGTGTAGACGGCTATACAAATAGCAAAGCAGACAAGGCAGCCCCATCTGGGAAGACAAAAGATGTGTGTGATGACCTCCTTCCTTCAAGTTAAACAAGTAAAATCTTATCCTGGGTTATTGTCACAAGCTCCTCTCCTCTGTGAATGTGCACAAAGGGCAGCGCACTATATCTGCAACTTGGCAGCCTGACAGAGAGGATGTTCTGCAGTCGGGTCTCTCAGTGCCCTTCTGTGTGCCTGCTGTGTGCATGTGGTCAAGGTGCCAGTGGCTGACTGAGGACACAGGGCAGCAAATGCCAGTTCAAGCTGTCACATTGTCTTCCATTCTGCCTCTGCTCCTCAACCTGCATCTTTGATGTTGCCATTTCATGTTGATGTTCCACGTGTTGGCTCTACCCCCCTGTTGTGCCCTGCTTTTCTTGCACTCTCATTTTTTTCTTGACGGAGCACTGAAGTCTGTCAGGGCAAGTGGCACCTGCCTACTCTCTGCTGCGTGTCCAGTATTTTGGTCATTCTCCCTTCTTGGCAAAGGTAGACTTGGACGTTGGGGTGTGATAGAGGTTTCTTTGCCCATTTCTGTTTATCAAGTCTGGCACAATGAGCAGTCTGAGCTGAGATATTTTTGGCTGACAGTGTTCCAACGTGCAATGCATGGCGCAATTTACTTGGCTTTGCTTCTTCCCACAGAAATTAACAAAATCCATACGATGCTTCTTGCCTGTCAGGAAGCTATACTCTGCATTAATCTCTCATTCGGGAGACAGGCTATGTGACAGAGAAGATTAGTCCTAACCACAGATAACACTTCCTGTCTTTAAATAGTTTCGGTAGATAAATAACTTCTATAATGAAACACTATCCCACAACGGGGTTTTGGCCTAAGCCAGGAACTTTTGAGTTTTAATTCTGGCTTTCAGACAAAATCTCTTTGTGGATAAAAGTAAGTAGAAGCCTGGTTTTGGTTTTTTTGGGTTTTTTTGAGAGAGAAGGTACACCCTCAGCTTTTTGCACTCTTGTCAAAAGTTCCAGCTCATCAGCACCTACAAATGCCTCCCTGCTTCTCTTGCTACTTCTTTTCCTATAACCTAGAGTTTTCCCTGCAGATGTATTGAAAGCATAAATTACCCAATGTCAGAAAGATTTCTGAAGATGCAGGTCATGGCTTGAGGCAGATTCAGTCATGCAGAGTGCTCAGAGGTTGCTCTAGGGAGCCTCCATTGTCATTGTGGTCCCCACCAGTACTCAGTATTTACCTGTAAAATATGAGCAGACCTCATTCTTGAATCTGGGTCACACCGACATTCACTACTATTCATGGGTAAGATCTAGTCCAAACCCCAACAAAATTAGAAAGAGTCTTTCCTGTGTTAAGTGGGTTGGAGTCAGGGCTTTGCAGGATGCATGAACCCCAGCCCTCCCCACTTCTGAAAAGCACAGTGATGACCTAACACACAGCTGCTTTCTGAGAGCTTTTTTTTTCGCAAAAAGTCTTGGGGAATTCTTGGCCTCTAAAATATAAGGGACCTTACCATAGGCACTGTCCAAATGATGTTTAAAAAATAGGATTCAGACTCCTGCAATCTCTTGGCAGTACTTGCTATTTAAATCCTTTTTCAAACCCCACAGAAATAGACCATGCATTGTAGTGATTTTCCTCGATTTCCTTCCGCCAAACAAATCAGGGAGAGCGGGCTGTGACCACCAGGTCTTGGATTTGGGGCAGAAATAAATGGAGACAGGAAATGTTGTGTGTAGGAATCTCATGCTTGCCAGGACATTTCAAAATAGGGATTGGTGATGAGATAAATTCTTTGAAAGAACTTTTATTTGTTTAAGGGACCTTTTCCGTTCTAGCATGCAAAATAAATGGGCTACATGCTGGAATTCATACTAAGAGTAGTTGTGCAGTTGCAGGAGTATCACTGAGACTCCAGAAACAATGTGACTGCAATTTTAACTTTAAACTAGCACGAAACTACAATCTCCACATCCCTGTGGCTGTGCTCCTGCTTCTGCTGGGCGCCAAGCCAGGTACACAGCACTGCAGAGACTTGTCTGGGACTGCTGGTACCTACAGTACCTTATTCAACACAGGCCAAAGTATCAAGCAAAGATTGGTTTCTGCATCCATAAAACTGGTAGCCATGAGCAGAGCTGTGTGTGATGCTCTGATTAGTGTTTGAAGTAATAACCCCAAATTCTTCCTTAATGGTGAGAGAATGGACTCTATGGTGGCGACTGCAAAGTAGTGCTGTGGCTATGAGCACTCTTCTAATGCACCATGTGACAAACAGAAAGATGATGCCAAGTTCCACCCTGTGGTATAATGATTTTTCCTGGTGCAAATGCAGGCACAAAGATCTCAGTGACTGAAGGGAAGTGGTCCTTGACCCTTTTTCAGAGCTAAGTGGGAAATATGAACCAGTGCCTCTCTCCCTGTACTCTCAAGAGGAGCCAATCGCTATAGTAATGGTTAACCAAAAAAGCAGATCACCTGTTTAGCCTCCCAGACCAAGCAATGAGAAGCAAATAATGTTTCTATTTCATGGATTAGAAGCAGGGAAACTCTTTTATCTATGTTTGCTTTTGGCTAGGCATTTACTGGCAAAGGACTTGGGCAATATGATTGAATGACTATGCCAGTTCAGTCCTACCTGTGAGCAGCTGTTTGAGGTGATTTCCCCCAAACCTTCAGCCTTCCCCCATTTGGAAGTCCAGACAGCAGGGTTTCAGAGCACTGAGGCTGCAGGCACCCAGCTCTTTGCAGAGGGCAATGGTACCTCTGCCCAGGATGGAAGCTGCACAGCTACTTTTTATGCTTTTTTTTATTTTTTCTTTTTAAACCAAATGGACCAAATAGCATTTTGATAACAATTGCATTCAAATTGAATGAAAATGCTGACTCTTAGGGCTAATATCCATGAAGAACATTGTTGTAGAAAGGGTTTCCAAAAAGAGTTCTCAAACCAAGTTTCTTGGTTAGTGGCCTAGGCTACAGCTAAGGTATCTCAGTAAAAGGGTAATTTTTCAGAGGCAGTGGGGGGTCAGCACAGGAATCATTTATCTTGGTTAACTGTAACCTCTAGCACTAGATCAGACGTCCTACTTAAAAATAGGCTTTAGATACTCTGACTTTTCACTCTAGTAGTTGAAATTTAAGCTCCAAATATTTAAACTCCTAAATATAAGTGGCCTGGTTTTCCAGGGTGTTAAGCATATGCAATGCCTATTGATTTCAATGAGAATGTGGATGCCTGTCAACCATTTTGGAAAACCAGGCCATTGCATTTAGTCATTGACACACAGATTCCTAACTTTAAGTAGCCAGGTTTGAGACCTTTTCTAGCTTCATGCGGCTCTGCTTCAGCTTTAGCAGGAACTCACTTCCAGGAAGTGAACCCTTCAGTACCCTTGGCTTACCTCCTTCCAGCCCTATCTTCCATGCTGTGCTAAGTATTCACTTAAGGCTGATTTTGCAGAAGCAAACAACAAAGACACGTAAATTTAAAATACTACTTGAGTGACCTCATTTTTATACAACAATTAATACTGAGACAGAAGGGAATTTGTGCTGCAGGACTGTTCTCTTTAGTACAGATGACACATTTCAGTGGGAAAGGCAAAGTTAAATACATAGTAAAGCTGAATACAAACACTGGGTTCCAGGTATATTTGGACTGCATCACAAACTAAATAACACTAGAAAATTAAAAATGAGCACTGCTTCTCTGCTGTAATCTAGATTTCTTGTGCTAATCCCACATGATGCTTGATCAGAAAGGAACAGGAATGGATGTAGCAGGAAACTATCTGTCAGGTCTGTGCTAGATTGAATCTACCAACTGTTCAAACACAGTCCTACTGCAGGGACAACTAATGCAAAGGAAAATAAATAGACTTTAACCCGTATAGCTTACACTAGCTCAGCATTAGCCACAGTGGCCAAAATACATTCCTCCAAGGACACTCACTTATATGTTAGAGCTATGAATGGTGCCAAAACTTCCTTTTTCTGACAGATACTCATATAATGGCACTGGCTTTCTGTGGACTTAGCCTTAATCTTAGACTTTCAGAGAGAATTAGCAGCATGTGTTGCTTGCATACATCTCCTTGCCATCTGTGGATTCTTTAGGTTCAAAGGAGGCAGCAAATACATCAACACTTAGGGAGCTATTGGATCTTGAAATCCTAAAGTGGGAAGCACTTATAGAAGGTTGCAAATAGCCTGAACCTTCACACTGGAGTGAATGATATATATTAAGATGTCCGAAAATGGGTCAACAGAAACAGAAAATTGATTAGACATACCTTACAGAGAGCAAGGGTAAGATGGGGACAGATCACATGGGGTTAGGGATGTTTTGGAGACCAAAGGATGTGGTAGAAGGAAAATTGTCTTTTTTGAAAGGAGGACATTTGTTTCCAAGGGATAAGCCTGAGCTTCAGTACATACACTATTCTGCACACAACTTTCTGACCAGCGGTAATTCAGGCTCTGGCTATTTTCTCATCTGGAAGAGAAGTAATGCTCTTCCCTCAGTATGCCCCGGGATTCTTGCGAGTCCACTCTCACATACTGAAAGGTGGAACTGCACAGGAGCAGTCAGATGAGCAGGGAGCAGGTAACAGCAGTTCTGCTATCAGCTGCTTAACACAAGGTACTGCCAGGTTACTAAGTGAAAGGGAAATCTAGAACAACAGTGATGTGGGCTTGGCATGCTGAGAATCTGCTTGCAATTTGACACTTGTATTTAGTGGCAGGGTTTCTATTTAGCTAGCTAAAATTGTTTACAGTGGTGTAAGAATAGCTCAGAAGGCCCGTTTTTCTGACTTTTCAGACACAGCCATAATGTTTTAAACACAGGTGTTGGGCTCGGTCTCATGTCTTTGACAATGTACACAATGAGCCCATGACATAGTCACAGCTAGATCCTAAGTAAACCTGTACAATAAACATGCCCAAGCAAACAAAAGACAAGGAACATATGGGGTGCTGCTGGGGCTGGTTTCTGGTTGGTTGTAAAACAAAACCCTCACCAGAGTGAGCACCACTCAGAAACTATTTAAAGGAGACGCAGCTGCAGTCTGAATCTTCACTTCCCCAGCCTGGACCAGCTGCACAGACCCTACTCATCATCGTTTTTTGGCTGTGGTAGAGGAGTTTCTCAGGAAGCAGCCAGTGCGTTAAGAGCCTTGCCACATCCAGGGCATTAAGAACCTTCCACATCCTCCTGCAGCTACAAAGGGCCTGGCACCCGCCTCAGTCCACTGCTCTGAAGTCCTAGCAGAGGAGCAGGCACTACAGGATGCCTGCCTGCCACAGCAGACATGCAGCCCAGCTTAGAGAGCTGTGACCCCCACTGCCACCACAACACAACCTGCCTTGGGGACGGGCCTGCAGCTGCAGCCCAGATCCCATTTCTGGTGAGACTGGAGCACAGCCTGTCACCTTGAATGTTCTCCAATGCATTTGTAAATCTGCAGGGGTAAGTCCCTGAAAGACCAGACTTCTTTTGTACCATTTATTGTTGTAGTGTAACAGAACACAGGCTCCTGTGCAAAAATTTTGGCCTGATGGAGTAAGACAGATGGAGCTATTTGTCTGGAGCTGCTGAAGCAGCCCTGTGGGAGCTGTCACTCTGGCCAGGTAGCTCAGTAGCTGAGGGTCTCCGGGCTGGCACTTTAACCATACCAGCTGCCCACTGTGTCCAAGGGCACCAGGTGTACTGCTCGCACACTGGCTGTTAGGGCAGCCAGTCTGTTATACAGCTGATGCAGCCTGGATCTGTGGGATTTGCTGCCTGCTGCCTGAGTCAGTATTGACACCACAGGCATCATCACACCACAGTAGGGGTGTGGTAACCCAGGTTCCGCCTCTGCTCTCAGTGCTCTTTTATTCCAGATACTCACACACATCTGACAGGGGACATATGTTTACTAAAGAGCTGAAATGAGTTTTGACACAATGAAAAAAGTGGAAAAATATCCTGTGGAGGAAATGGGAAAGGAAGGACAAGAATAGCAAAAGTAAAAACAGGCAGTTGCACATGCAGATTTTGTGCACTGTAAGCATCGGCAGATTGTTACTCTGAGACATTTGTATTCCTACTCGGTGCTTTGGTGGTGTTATCAACTTTACAGGTGTCAAAATGGAGAGCATATGGAAGAGCGCTGTAAGGGACCATGAAGGGGCTTCATAAATTGGTCCAGACAGTTTATTTGAAGACACAAAGGAGAATATAGCCAGTAGCTATAGGAGGACAACTAATCAGTAGAAGTGGAAGAGATGGTTAGATTTTGATGAGTTTTACAAGGTTTTGAAGCTTATGTGAAGAGGGTGTACTGGGCTGGGCAAATTGGTTTACATAAATGGACTTCTGGGAGGATCTGGAGGACCTGGAGGAAGCAGCAGGATGGCAGAATCACCTAGGATACAAACATACACACAGCTCAAAAAAGAGAAGTGCCAGTAAGGTGCTTCCAAGGTGACCAGAAGAACTCACTGAGGTTGGTAAACATGAACTGGGCTACACTAGCTGAATACAAAAACACAGAGTTGCTGGGGGACCATGGGCTCTGTCCTTTGATCTTATTTTCACACTGTGTTATCTAGTTTGTTACTAGTTGGCACATACAGTAGATATTGCAAGGTTTTTTGTATCTGTTTTAAGCTTAGTTGTCAGGTAAATAATCAGGAAAATCATGGGGTTTAAATCTAATTTTGCAAGTAACTTTTTAAAATAAATGTATAGATGTTTCTGATTGAAAATCTGTCACTTCAGCGTAGGCTTATGAGCTTTCCAGTCACATTTATAAAAAGATGTTTAATAAGAAGGCAGCATCCAGTTATGATTGTAGTCTGACTTACAGAAAACCTACCAGAGATAACATAAATCAAAAGAATCCACTGGGTCTTCTCTTTCTCTACATGTACACATTGATACATTACAAGTGAAAAATGAGTTTCAAGATTTGAATAGAAGACAAGGTACCTTTCACTTAGTATAATTTTGCAGGATTTGTCTCATAACCTGTGAAATTTCATGCCTGTCAGTTCCTTCCTCAAAAAGCTTGTCCACACAAACTTAGAAGTAATCCCCTAATGAGCAATATAAGTCTGGTAGAGTAAGATGGAGGGGGATTTTATTTTCAGCTTTCTTAACACCATATGTTCACTTAATCCCACTCTTCATTTATTTAAAGGTAATCCCTGAGTACTTGGGAACAAATTACATGCAAACATACATTATGTGTATGGGTGCCTCTGTATATAACACTGCACATGTGTCTCAGACTAAGAGAAATCACACTGATAGCTAAGGCAGTTGAATTTTCCTATACAGATGCTCCCAAGTCATCTACCTCAAAAGTACACATTAAGATTCAAGAAGGAAATTTTCTCTGAAGGAATTACTAATGAAGATTGCTTGGATTTTTGCTCATCAAATCTTGAATAAAAATCTTCAAAGTTATTCTGAAGTGCCATTTAATTTTTCCTACCTCATCACTAAAATTGTTCAAAAAATCATGACAGCTCTCTCTGATAAGTCCAGAAACATCACACAGACCACATTAAACATGCCAAAATTTTTATTTTCCACTTTTCAATTCAGAATTGGAGTTTTAAAATAAATTGTAGAAGTTTCAAAGTACAATGATAAAAATGCTGAAATTTACTGTCCAAAAATCTACCATCCAGTTATCTACAGCTGTTCAAAAAAAGAATCTGAAACTTCCCACAACTATTTTCAGTCACTCACTGAAAGAACAACTGCACCAGTTTAAACTACCTCTTTTAAAAAATGTTAACAGTCCAGCCAATGTCACTTAAGCGGTCAAGACAGAAATTCCAGTAAATCCTAATGTATGATTTGCAAGATATATGTCAAATATTTCACATATGCATAAAAATGACAGGAAAAAAATAGTTCTGCTCTGTAAACATTTGGTACAGTTAAATAACAGAACTTCTGGAGAAAGCTGTACTTTCTACCTGGTCTTGCACTTAATTAGTGTCAGCTGTCTCCTGAAGTGAAAAGTCCATTTGAGCAGGTCACTTTCCAGAATGAGATCTGAGGACAAGATGTGGCTGAAGATATTTGGGAAAGAACAGTTAATAGTAACTGGAAAAACAAACCACTGCCAGTACCGAGTATACCAGAGATGTGTCAGTCTATCTCTGCAGCTCCAGAAACTCTGTCACATTGCTGCAGTACATCCACACAAAGTTCCCCCTGCAATTATGGCCAGTGTATAAATGGGTTGGACTGAATTTCCCTCTGTAAGGAAAGAAAGCTAAGTGTAGTCTTTTGGGTTTTCACAGTGATCTTTCTTAAAGATCCAAAATTCAGTTCTGTCTTAGGCAGCAAAGTAACTGGTAACTCTGTTTTATTGTGAATTGATAAAATCATTTACACTTTCAGAATTATTAAATCAGATCTGGCAGGTAATTATTCTGTAATGAGCATTAACTGCATATAAAGTATTTGGTCTGGAAGGACATTTCAACATCTCCAACATTTACATTAAAATGCCCTTTTTCTACCTCAGTAAGAAAAAGATGTCACTTCTGAAGTGAGATGAAAGAGCATTTTCAGTGTAAAATGAGAAATGTTGTCATGGAGGAAGTAAAAATAGGTTAAATGCAATCTGAAAGGTAAATGACTACTTGTTGCTTTTTTTTTATGCCTTACTCTGTAATGATAACATAGATAACATGAACTCCAAAGATCTTCTGAGAAGTGCTTTCTAGCCCGACCTGGAGAAATGCGTAATGCAGGCCCCTCGGTTATCCTGAGGCTCTTCCAGTTTGGTATCAAGGACAGCCTTTATACCTAAAGAGTCAATAAAGTCATATCAAGAAGGTCATTACAAGAAGAGAATAACTTTTCAGGAAAAATTTGAATCTAAAAGTAGAAGTAGCAAGTAGAAACAAACTGAGTTTCTTTTCCCACCCCACTCTGCCACTCGCCTCCCTCAGTATTTTAAACATATTGTGGACTTGATTTTTTATGTGAAGCAGTGGCTCTCAAGGCTGCAAAACCTCTGGTATTCTTCTGTCATTTCACTGTGATGTTAATGACCAAACCTCTGCCATTACACTATAGCAATGGGATCTTTTGAAGGGGTGATGTTTGCCACTATGCTTAAAATTCTAGTGTTGTTGGAATAAATGTGTGGAAAAGAATCACTGTTTGTATTTTAAGTGAATTACGTGCCAGAACCTCATCATTTTTATGAATGAGTAATCTCATAGTTTTCAGAGACTTTACTCAAAGAAATCAAAGCTAAAGACTGTGTTTATTTATAGAGTTGTTTGCAAAATTGTTGCCATAGCTTTGGTTTCTTTTTTAGACCACACTTACCCTGTAGTGACTTCTCCAAAAACTGACCATAACAGAGACAATGTCCTCTACTTTAGCTTTTGTTTACATCATCCCCCTTCCTGTTGTTGGCACCTCATTCCAGTTCATGTCACTTTTTCTTCTCCATGTTAATAGCCATTTTCCAATTCATCTTCACCACTGAAATTTCTTTCTCTTGGTTTTAAAGGTACAGTCAGATAGAAAAGTACTGGTTCTCCTGTCTCCAGGAAGATGATGGAAAACCTTGCATTACAAATAGCCAGTGCATCTGCTGTGACTGGGACCCACACTGACATTATTTTCCCTTGTAATCATATTAAGTCAGCTGAAGGAAAAAGAAGGGCAGCAAGAGAGTATTAATAGATTCTTGGGGGGTGTGATAGATCTTAAGGCCTGTAACTGTGCTGCAGAAAATCACTCATTTATTTGCCTTTCAGTAAGAGTCTCTAGAAATAGAAGCATTTAACATTATTTTGTTCCTAAGGATATAAAAATACATACATTCTAATTGCACTTTGGAGAAGGAAAATTAATAAAGACAACTGCGCCATTCCCCATTAGTGGAAATGCCTGCAGTTAACCTGCCTCAAGCACTTTCAATATCACTGAATCCCTTGGGTGGGATTTTCCAAAGTGCCAGCATTAGCTCAGCCCTGCTCCCATTAAAATCAATTACTGACTTCAGCCTGGGAGGAGAGTCCAGAGAGTCCCTGTGGTGCCCTGTAATGTTGGAAGATCCTAATATGTGTGTGTGTTGTTCCTTCCCTATTTTTATGTGCATGGCTGCACAGGTGCTCAGATACATTCATGAGGGCCAGGGTTTGCCTCAGAGGACTTAAAAGGGAACCAGAAAGTTAACTGTGCAGAATAAAGAGTAATGGAGGGTAGTAGAGATCATGGAGGCAAGGGGAACGTCATGTAAGATGAAATTTCATCAAGTGTGTAGTGAAATCAGCTAATTGCAGACTCTATGCCCCAATTCATAGAGCAAAACCTTCCAGAAAATGTTTTCAATGCAATTTCACACAGTATATTTTCTGTCTATGGAATCCAATTGTCATGGGCAGTCATCAAGGCAAAGAGTTTAGTAGAATTTAAAAAGGGATTTAAGAAGCTTTGTGAGCAAAGACAACGTTTGCAGCTGTATGCACTAGATTACAACAATGCAGGGGACAAACCAGCTTCCTGCTTCAGCAACATAAGCTGATTGCTTTGAGGGTCAAGAAGAAATGGGTTTTTGGCATGTGTTAGCCATGCTGATTTATTGAGATGTGTGATGGGGTGGTTTGACTCTTCATTAAAAGGAGTGATAATGATAATGAATGCTATAGATAGATTATTTGCTAGTCTGCAATGCTGACATTTCCATAAAAAGGGTATCAGTAGTAAGTCTGTAATGAAGTTCCCTCCCAAGGAAGGGACTGATTTGGCATTGATGAGAGTAGAATTCAGACCTTGGCTATGATCAAGGTTTCATAATCTTGGCTTTAGGGAAGTAGCTTATTCTCTCATCACCTGAGAAAGACTATGAATGCTTCTCTAGTTCTTAGAGGTGGAATGAAGGAAAAGTGCATAAAGAACAGAGAGATGAAAATATTTTCATCCACAGACATTCTATGCTTTGTATTCAGAGCTGTCATCCCACTGTAATTCAGGAGTACTTTAGCTGGCATTAGTCAAGATTTTTCTCATTTACATTAATTAAATTAGTTCAGAAAATAGTGTTTTCATTCCAGTGTTTGTGGTGCTCCTCTGAACTTGTTCCCATATGCAAATAGGAGCAGCCTTCCCTACCAACAGTAGCCCTGAGAAAGCTTAGTGGCCTTAGTCTAGAACATGCGGAGTTTCTGCAAAGGATTATGTATCATGCTGGCTGACTTGAAACCCCAGAAGCTCCTGTCCAAGTCTGCATTCCTATTACAGGCTACTGCTGTCATTACACCAGTTGCTGCAAGGTCAGAACCCCTTCAAGACATCCTTGTTTGTGAACAGTAGATAAGATCTGAGAGAAGATATTTTTAACGTTAAGTCTGGATGAGCTGAATTATTGATGTTAATGGCTATGGGTGCTCTACCTGTTGCTAAGAAATACTGTAATACTTTGTTGTAAGTCCCATTTGGAAATGCCAATATAGCTAGGTGAGCAGGAATAGATACAGTATAGGCTGAGCAAGCTATTGATGAACAGGAAAGGCTTTTTAATGATTTTGTGTCTTGAGCCCTGTAGCTGGCAAAAGAAATTCATAAAGAAGCCCATGAAAAGAGTCAGACTGCTCTTCTCCTTGCTAGAGCTGGCAGGCATCATAGGTGCTTGAGGCTCCGTGATGGGATAGTTGCATGTATATATAGATGAACCTACATATGCACACACATATAGTTTTGATTGACAGAGGCTGGATCAGACCCAGCTGGTCTTCACCAAAATGTGAAATTTCTACTGCATAAGTCATTGAGCTTTCTTAGGTCAAACAAAGCAATCAAGATGAGAGTTTTTTGTTAATTTTGAACTCTCATATTTCCAGCCTTTGCTTGGTGTGTCCTTCATGGAAATTCCCCCAACTGTCTAATGATCCAGAAGCCTATGTAACTTTTGCTTATTTATGTTTTCTTATTCAGAATTATTTAAATTCAGAAAATAAAACCTTTGAAGGATTCAAAATTAAGCTCAGCTGCTAACGGTGCTTAGCTATAAGTGAAATTGAGATTGATAGACAGCATTTGGGGAGAAGAAAGAGTCAATAGCCATGGAATTATTGCCCTGATTAAAAAAATGATCCATTTTATCCTTTCTTATTTCAATGCAGATATACATTTAAGCCGACCTTTTAACCTACTCGAAAGGCTTCACTGATTTTTTAAATTCATTAACTGTTAATTTTATTGGCAGATGTATGACTAAATTTCCTGTAATGCTTTGAAAACCTTACCCAACGTCTGCTGCAGGTATGTACTATTTCCTTGACCTGGGGGATGATTTTACATTAGTAATTTACATATGTAATTGGAGAGTGGTTCTGTAGGATGCACACAGATCCATTCTGGTCCTCAAGCTTTAAATGGTCTAGCTGTGATTTCTACCCTACATTAAATTAACTCTGTAGTCTATTGACTGCTCAGGCTCAGGGACAATTTAGCAAGTTTGATATAAGGGAGTAACATTTCCACATGCCAAAAGCAGAGTGTGCAGCAGTCAGCTGCAGCCTCTTTTTCCTTTTGATAGAATTTCATAGATGAGGGTATGAAGCTTTGCTCACTTCACGGCCGTGCAGTTCCTGAGCTGCAGCGGTGCAGAACGTGACCTGGCAGCGCTTCTGTGCTGGGTCAGCTGCCATGGAGCTGCCATAAGGAACCTGGCCATGGCACACCCAAGTTGCTCCTTGCATTGCCCGTGCACTCCCTGTGCTTCCTCCGGCCACCTCAAGTCTGCTTCTGGGGGAGGTGTTGTCATTCTAATCCCTTCAGGGTCACGGAGGATCAGTAGGAAAGTGTGGTGGGATTAATACAACCTGCAGACCAAGTCTAAACCTGCTGATAACATCCGATTCATGGTCTCTGCCAGCTCACTCTGGCTGCTGATCTGCAGCAAAGTGCAGAACAGCACTGAAAACTGAAGTACTTATCACTTCTATTAAATAATGTGAGCCCAGACACCTCTTAATTGTGGAACTTCACAAACTATGAAGCAGTGTATCAGTAGCAGTCTAGTATTTGGAACAGTTGAATTTAAAATATTTTATTTGCAACTCCAGAAGACTACTGTAGTCTCTTGGTGATGAATGCATGTATTTTCATTCCATATTGATAATTTATATATTTCTGCATCCATAACTTTGATCTCAACTTGTCTGGGATGCTGTTAATTGGCAACACTTTAATATGTTGTCCAAAATTTGGAAGCGATTACATGTTACAGTGAATTTATATAGCAAAGATTTTTTGCTAAATATGTTAGAATTATATGGCTGAACTTTTTCAAATTACTTAATTGTATGTACACATGAAAATAATTTTCTCCACGTACTAGCTTGTATTTTAAACAGCTCTTCATGTTGCTGTTGACCTAGCTTGTAATCTCATTGGTAAATTAGTACTTATAACAAGCATCATTTTGCATAATTGTTCACATTTATGGAAAATACTGTGCTTCAACTGACTAAAGTTTTCTCCCTGTCAAATACTGACAGATAAAAGCTGATGTAAAACATGCCTGTGCTCTGTCACAATAGGCAGCGGTTGTAGCACAGGGGAGAAGCACGATCCCTGCGGAAGGCAGCGTGGATGCCACCTCTCCTGCGCTGTAGCTTCGAGCCCCCAGGCAATAAACTCTATTTAAGCGAGTCTCCTCTCCTATAGCACTACTTGCAGTAGCAAGCAATGCGTTTATCCCATTTTGTAAAAAACTTTAAAAATGGTGATCTCGGCCCTGAAGCTATGGTAAGATGAGAAACGGGGGCAAACTCTCCACCGGGGCAGAGCGTAGCCGAGGCGGCGCGGTCCGGAGCTGGCCCAGGGTAAGCGGGACACACGACCGAGGATTTCGGTAGGATTTGGTAATTTGCTGACGACAGAAACCTTCGGTGATCGGAACGGGAGACGTCCCCCAGCACCTTTACCTGCGGACGGAACCGCAGCCCCGAGCTGCCAGCCGAGAGCGCGCTGGCCACCGCCCGGCGCGGGCGGACCCGCTCAGCGGGCAACGGCACCGCAGGGATCGATCGGCACCGCAGGGATCGATCGGCACCGCAGGGATCGATCGGCTCCGTGGGGATCGGCACCAGCGNAGGCGGTTCCGCGCTCGGCGGAAACAAGGAACGGGAAAGGAAGGGAGCGGCAAAAGGAACCGGTATCAGCGGCCACCATTAGTGGCGGCAGGAGCAGCAGCAGCAGCAGCCGCCGCCGCCGCCGCCGCCGCCGAGGGGGTCTGCGGGCGGAGCGGACCCGGGTGCCGCCGCCGGCAGCGAGCGGGAGCGAACCCGGCGCCTCGTCCCTCTGTTCTGTGGGGCGTCGCCGCTGCCCGCCGGGGCTCCCCCGGAGCCGGGGCGAGGTGAGTGGCGGAGCCGCCTTCGTGTCGCTCTTTTCTGGGGGGCGGCGGTGGCAGAGCCGGCGGGCGGCGTTTCCTGCCGCGTCCCCTCGGCCCCCGAGGCACCGCCGGAGCTGGGCGGGAGCACCGGAGCGAAGGGGTGCAGGAGGTGCGCGCATTTACCGGCCCGCGCTTCTGCCCTGCGCCCCTCCACGCCCCAGACACCATCGGGTGTTTTTTTCCAGAGAGGCTCTGCTGTGCTGGTGACTGGTGGATGCTTCTTGTGTGTGTGTGTGCCCCCCGGGTTTTCCCCGAATGAGACATGCCTCGGAAGAGGCTGGGAAGTGAGCCGGGGATGCGCGAGGGATGTAGTGTGTGGCATCCAGACAATGTCAGCCTGGGTGAGTCTCCACCCTGTGCAGCCGCAGGCAGTCGGCTCCCCGGCGCAGGCATCACCGAGGCGCGCTGCCGCCCGCGGAACAAAACGCGCAAACCCTCGTTCCTGGTGCAGGAAGGAACGATGGGTTAGAAACCAAACACCAAACCCCCAAACCTGAAATCTTTTAAGCTTTTTAGCCGTATGACTTACTGAAGGCAGGCTGGTTTGCGAAGAGCCTCCCAAGCAAGCTTGATGCCTGCGTTGCTTTTCGTGTAACTGGGAGAGGGGTATATTATCTTTTCTGCATGGGGAAAATCATTGATGGTGGGAGGGAAAGGAGGAGTGTCTGTATACACGAGTGTCACGTGACCGTGTAAAATTCATATAGCTATACTTATTTTTCTCCTGCACTAATGCTGGTTGTCTTAAGAAGCCAATGACTTACCTCTTCATTTTGGAAGATTTTATTTCTTTTGGATTTGTTATCTTGTGGGGCAGAAAACAATCACCTGTATGTCTGGACACTGTCTCTGCATTTTATCGTTTTTACTAGTATTTTATATTTTTACTGGGCTGTAGATGTTTAGAAGGGGACGAACTAGGGTCTGTGTAGTACAATTTGTTTTTTACTGGTGGATTACAGGTACATTCCATTTGGCAAATACAAACTATTTAATGTGGTTAATATCTTCACATTACCATTCATGTGATGGATGAATGTTTTGTGAGACTGTAGAATCACACCCACTCCATTTTGAACGAATTGCCTGTTTTTGTCTGTTCCCCCAGTGCCCTCCAGACATGGATACATTAGCTTGTTAAACACCTTAGAGCAGAAAAATTAATTGATGAATTCTAGATGTTTATTGAAACAATATGTCTAAAACAACAACTCTTCCAATTTTATTGTCTTTAATCAGCTTTTCTTCGCTGAGAAGTTTCCTGTTAAAATAGAGGAATGGGAAAATTACTTGGTAAATCATCTTGAAGAACAAAAGTATAGGTCATAGTCTAGGGAATACTTTCCACATAAGTTATGTAGAGATCTAGACACATCCAAATTTAATACACTGATATCATTCCTGGGTGGGTGTGGTGGATAGTGGAACACGGAACTCTTTTTCTGCACCTAGGTTGGTGTCTGATTTTTCGTATCACTGGGTGATAGTCAAATTACCATACAGAAATCCATGTTACAGAAGCTTTTTGCTTTCATACAACAGAAAGGTAAGTATCACTAAGGAATTTGTTTATTGCCCTCGTATGATTTTGCTTTTCAGATAGATATTTCCTTAAAATAGCTTCATTTTTATACTCAGATGATATGCAGTGAAGCATCCTTCTACCACTGCTTCTCTGACTCAGCATGTGGTGACAGTGAGAAAAGTATTAATAAGAGATAAACCACAGTTAAGGAAAGCAATGTAGTGTACCAGCTGTTAATCACTTGAAAGAGTATAAAAAATAATGTGAAAGAGGACACTGACAAATTTTATATCCTCAATCTGCCTTCCTTTCATAGTATCTTGAGACTGCCTTCAGGTTTGAATTTAAAATAATTTTTTTACAGTGGAGTAGTGTATTGACATAAACTGTTGTCAACTTCCTGTGTGTTGCAGCCTGTTCCTTTCTTAGTAAAGTAAGCCTTGGTACGGAGAACACCTGTTGGTTTAAAGTATTGTGTGAAACTGCTGTGATGCCTTTCATAGGTAATGGTTCACTGTGGTTGATTTTAAGAGGCTTTATTTTTCAAGTGGATGTCTCAGTCTTCTGGCTATCAGAATATATGGGTATTGCCTTGTTTCCCCCAAACCACTGATCTGTTTTAGCTGTTGCTTCTTTATTTGAATTTGGTGTTTTATCTGTTCCTTCAGCATTAAGGTTTTCAATAGAATCAACTGGCTTTTCTAGCTAGAAATAGTTCTTTATGCTTTAAATTGAAGATCTTTATCTGGTGTTAGTCTCATCTTTACTGGTCATACTTGCCTTTCGTCTTCAAATGTTTTTCAGCCACTGGAGGGGGGAGTTAAAAACCTATCAAGCTGGGACAGAGTTAAATCTGAGTGACTAAGCCAGTTAGGCAAATACTAGGAAGAGAATACTACTGAAGATCCCAGCCATTAAGTAATTTACATCACCTTCTTAATAGAAGAAAAATCCAAATCACTTGTGTTACAAATGAAGCCAAAGGCTGCAAAATAATCACAGTCTGCCTTTTCTGTTATGTTAAACAATGGTTTTATTATGGAATTTTCAAGTAGAACTGAAATAATGTACTTCACAACTTCCCATTAACATCTGTTCATACTGAGGACCCTGCTGATTAAATCTAGAACTTGTTACAAACACTTACCAAAGCCAGAAATGTCCAATTTCTGTTTCTGGCTCCACTAATAAGCCATTTTGTCATGTTTCACACCCTTTCTCTGCAATTACTAGAAGAAAATGTGTTGATTTACAGCTGAATCAGGCCATGTGAGATGAACAAGCCTTATAAAAAGGGGCAGTCCGGATCTGTTTTATTGCTAAGGGTTCATAATACAGTGAAATGACAGCAGACTGCTGAGTAGTCAGGTTTAACCCATTTCTATGTGGAGTGTTAATTTTGTTTAAGAAAACGTAAATTACGAAACAAAAGTTGACATAATGAGTAAGTCCTCCTAAGAATTCAAAAAATATCTTTGATAATTGGCTGTCACAGATTTTGAGTGAGTGGAACACACATGGAATGTTTTCTGCCTTTAAGAATGTCTACAAGGTTAGGGAATGCCAGTAAAGAAACTTGTTCTATAAATGCCTGTTATAGTTGTTCTTCAGATTAGCAAGGGATTTAATTTCTCTTGTTAATCTGCAAGTATTATCATCACTTTAAAAAACTGTTCATTTAAAATGGCATATTATTTTTATATGTTAATACTAGAAATTAGCAATAACTATACAATTAAACATATCAGTCCCTGTGAGAAAACTAAAATTCAGTAGTGATAAAGGTTGCTTATAATCATTCATATAGGAAAATCGTATAAAGACTAAGAAAAGTATCTGCAGAATAATTTTATGCAACTTGATCCAGATATATTGACTGATATTTTCTGACATTTTAGTGAATTAAAGTCACTTCTCTATTTTGTTCCAAGTAGGAGTTTTAGTTATTTGCTATGTCCAGCTTTAGTAGAAGTGTTTTGTGTAAGATGTTAAATAGATTGGTTTTGGACTTGTTTTTTAAAATCCATCTCTTAGTGAAGAGCTCTTGAAATGTCTTTTTCTGTGAGCTATCACTGTACTTGTCAGGAATTGTATGGAGGAAGATGATGTACATGAGAATTTGAAACTGTCCTGATGTTAAATATTAGGAAAATAATTTTTTGCCTTCCTTTATCATAATGAGTTAGTTGGATTTTAGGGGGGGAGGCGAGGGGAGACAGGCCTGGGGGTGGGGAAGGAGTTCCAGGGATAAAAATAGTCACAGAACATAATTTTTACCCGTTACTGAATTTCTAGTCTCAAAAATTCGTCAAAATAATTTAAACAAATGTTACCAAAAGGTGATTGAATCTTCATTGTCTCTGGTCTTTTCAAGAGAGCAGTGTGTAAGGTGAAAGTTCTTATACAAAAATATGAGTCTGGTGAGGGAGTTACTATCCACAGTAG
This sequence comes from Edolisoma coerulescens, assembly GCA_013397115.1. Classification (NCBI taxonomy): domain Eukaryota; kingdom Metazoa; phylum Chordata; class Aves; order Passeriformes; family Campephagidae; genus Edolisoma; species Edolisoma coerulescens. The sequence continues at coordinate 88,821 of VWZW01001243.1, forward strand.
TGAAACTGTTATATTTACTAAAGTAAATATTACAGTGTTCAAGAACTCAGGTTGCTGGTAAAAATGCACTAATCTTGCATAGCGCAAATGGTAAACTGAATATGGATTGTTCTCATCTTCTGTGAAAATTATCTGATTTATCATCCCTTATTGCAATGTTAACATTGTATTGTTCTAATTATTGTATTTGACATCTGCTGAAATGGTCATGTACAGTGTGAGGGTGTCAGTACTCTGTCAGCTTAAGTGTTCAGAATGCCAAGTTCTGTTCATATACAAACACCTTACTGTTTCCTACTGTTTATTACAACAGAATAGCTGATTTCTAGCAGATCAAGATTAGAAAGAAACAGGAGCAAGAAGTGACATCATTCTCCAGTTTTGTGACTGCTAAGTTTTATTACTTTAGTCTTTACTTTTTTATTACTTTCATCTAAAAAAGTCTTGGAGAAGTTAAATAGAGAACCTGATCATTTTTCTCAAATGTAAATCTGAAGTGGAAAAACATGCTGTCTAAAACACACGTACAGAAAGGGGCTGGAGGGAAGCTCATTGCCATCCTTCATCTTCTCTGATAATTTCACCCTTCAGAAAGCTTTGGGAGCAGTAGTAGGGGGCCTGGCAGAAACTTCTGTTCGTATGGTAGTGAGAGCTGAAGTCCTCTGCCTACTGCTGACATAGGGTCCTTTGCTGCTGCCATGCTACAATTGTCTCATTGTCCTTCCCTTTTCCCAAAGACTTAGCAGTTGGTAGGACCTGTAGTATTCCTCAGTTTTGTCCTCAATACTGGGTTAAAGTAAATTTTAAAAAAGTGGAGCTGTTCTGTGCTTACAGTCAAGATGTGCAATGAGTTACTTCTTGTAGTTACTTTTAAGTGTTGCCTTCATGGCTCTTCCAGTCGGAAGGAACAGTTTGCTTCCCAAAGAAAAGCTCCAAGTAGAGCTTGTTGCTTGGTACATGGGTAGATTTCATCTTGATGCAAATTCTGGCATCATGTTCCCACTTTTCTGCCCTAAGAACACCATCTGTAGCACAGAAAAGGTAGTTTATTCTATGTGATCATAGTCTTAGTGTTTGAACTTGGTTATAGACTCCTAGTAAAATTGCTCCCCCAAACTAAAATTATTGTTGAGCAAGTAGTGTCCACTTCTGCTATTGTACAGTTGTGTATCAGTGACTTGTGAAAAATTCTGCTGGTTCTTCGAGGAAGTGCTGTAAACTCGTCAAGGATTACTCTGTGCAAAATTATACTTCATTTTCAGAAATCCATTTGGTCATGGTAAAAGGAAAAGTGTTTTCAGAAGTGTCCAAAAGACTTAATTACAAACCTTACTGAAATTGTAATTGGCAAATTTGCATTATCTGCTTGTAAAATTGTATTTTAAAGGCTGTCATTGAATGGTGTTAGAAGTACAAATAATGAGTATGTATCAAGCATTGATGATAAAACAATCCCATCTCAAATGGTTGAATTCTTACTCTGATATCACCTTTGCAGTTAAATCCCTTCAATATATGTAATAAAATTGCCTGCTAATTGCAAGAGTAAATGTTGAGTGAATTACTGCATAGTGTGAAAAATGCTAACTTTGCAACGTAGAGTTCATAATGTGGGAGTTTTTGTGAGTGTGGAATTTTATTCTTCTTAGAATTTAGAGATTATGCTAAGACAGTTTTGCCCAACTGTATTGTTTCAATCAGTGATGAAAAAAGCCCTAGTGCATTTTTGATGTCTGTGGATTTCTTGAAATACTTCCATCGGTTATTATTGTGAAATATTCTGTCTAAAATGCTGATTTGGTTGGTTTCATCACTGGGAAAGTACATTGAAACTATGTTTGATGGATTTTTTTCTCTGTCAAAGGTCCTGTAGATTTGTAGTGGTACTTCTGTGTTTAACTGTGAAGTTGCTGAATTGAGCTGGTAGTGAAGTGGTGAAAAGACGTGATGTCACCACAGACTTTGCAAAACAAATGTGCAGGTTCTTTGAAAGAAGTAAAGTTCCCCACGTATTGTTTATATATTTATTCCAGTCATTAATCTCTGTACAGATGCATTTGCTAGGCCTGGAATAGTCCCTGCATCTCTGGCAGCGCTGACCCAGTCTCAAGAACTCTATGTTCCACTCAGTGGGCTTTTTTTTTCCATGTAGGTCCCCTAAAGAGGTGGTATTAGTAAAAGCAGAAGAGAAGCAGTAGAGCCTAGAGAACGTTTTTTCCCCCGTACACTTATTTTGACAGAATTATCCTTAGGTAGCTTTAGAGATCAGTAAACTGTTGTGCATTAAAAATACTCATAAAAAACCAGAGATGGGCAAGATTAAATCTGTGTAAATTCTGTGATCCAGTTAACAGCATAATCCACAGCATGCCAAATTGATAAAATTGAAGAGGTGATGTGTTGGGGGCTGCTGAAAGAAGAAGAGAAGCTACATCCTTCTATACATCTTCCTAGATCATGATTATGTATTGTTTTGCAGAATTCAAGGTTCTTTTACTTCTGGGATGTAAAGGCATTTTAAAAAATAAGGACAAACTCCTTTCCAGGCTGCTGTTTGCATCTTAGGAGTATGAAAAAGCTTTCAGAATTTGTTGTAGAAAATACTTTGCCCCATGATTTTGTAAATAATTTCATTTTCGTATCTAGATGGCTAATGTTATCTATACTTACTTAGACAAGCTGCTTCACAAAACTGGGATGGGTTCTAGCTCAGTATTGAAAACAGTAGATTTTCAGCATGCTTTCAAACATCTTAGGAACGAGACTGATTTTTGCAGCCTAATGATGATCTTCCAGAGGTGAAATTGGCATGGGAAGCTTATTAGCTTTGCAGAAATACTGTGTTTGCATACTAATTGCCTTAATTTTAATCCCATGGGATTTTTTTCTACTTTCTCTGAGCTCATTCTTGTTACTCTTTTATGATTTAGAGCAAGAAGTACTGAATTAGGTAAGAAGAGAAGTACTCTAACAAATGTGAAACCATTTCATTATGACTATGACAGTGTTCCCTGAGGTTTTCTCATATTGTTGCCGGAGAGTACGTGAAGGTTAGATCTTAAATTTGTGTTAATCCTGAGACTCTGTGTCTACAAGAACAAGACGCCCTACGTAAAATAAATGCAATATCTACTCTAACTTCCTGCAGAAGTGTTCACTGCCCAGGGAGATTTCTCACAATTGTTCTGTGGGAAGTACGGTACTTATGGATTGTGTCTGAACTTAAAGCCTCAGTCTTTGGTATTGCACTGCTGGCTGTTGCTAAGTGGTTTCTCACCTGTGTATGGGTTGTTCTTGATTTCATCTTGACTTGCCTGGTTCATGCCTGTATAGTGATGAGGCCATAGGATTTTTGGTTCTATGCCAGAAGCCAAGCATTCCAAGCTGTCTTTATTTATAGAATCATAGAATCGTTTAGGTTGGGAAAGACTTTTAAGATCAAGTCCAACCATTAACCTAGCACTGCCAAGTCCACCACTAAACCATGCTTGAGTTGATTTTGTATATATAAAGGTCACTGGAGTCTAGATGTAAGAAAAACACATAGAAAACCCCTAAACAAACATGCTAAACACTTACTTGTCCTTACCTTAGTAATTTTGCTTCTTGCTCTTCTCCTTGCTAGAAGGATCACTGTGAACTTTTTTCACCACTTAATATTGAGTTAATCATTGTTAGAATCTGTTTTAATACACCAATGCAAGTTTGGGCTTCCAAGGTATCAGTAATCATTCTTCTTCACAGGTGACTAAAGACTTAGCACAAATGTGATTTATAATGCATTTTAAAAAAAATCCCTGTCATGAAAAAACTCATTAGGTTGTTCTAAGCCTTTAAATAAAAATGACATACAGACCCTCAGTTCTCCAAGGAAGTAGTCACTTAGATCTTTAATGCATGACTCAAGAGAATGACTTTTTACTTGAACATGTGGGTCTGAGTGGCTTTGACAGAAACACGGGTGGTTGCACGCTGTTCTTGGAAAAGTGTTCTTCAAGTTATGTGTATCAGTGCACATTTCTGGTACTCTGGAGTTTAGTCAACAGTAGTTGTGTCCAATAGTTCTTCTATCTATTAAATGTGGGGGCATTTTGTTTGGGGGTGGAGGAGGGAAGTCAGTAGTTTTCAGTCACTAGTAACCTTGCAAAGCAGTAATACTTGCTAAAACTGTATCCGTCTGTGAGCATGTCACAGGTCAGGAGAACAGTTCTAGCTGAAGCTGGGTAAGAGAAGATCACTTTTTCTTTCACCTCTACTCTGTTGTGTCTATTAATAAGTAACTTAGTGATATGATCAGTTCTGTGGAACTGAAAGGCTGTTTGTCAGATTGATGTGACTGCCAGAAATAAATTCCTGCCCTGGGTAGAAGGAAAGAATTATTTTCATGAAGAAATGTTCAGTTGTTCTGGATTAGAGACCTCTGAGATACTTTCTAAGAAGCACAGCAAAAGTGAGAAGTCTCATTTTCAGCAATTACATGGAAGGAGGACGGTCCCATAGAGAAGTGTGAGTGTTTCTTTCTTTCTGGCAGCTTGCAGACCAGAAAATGGAAACAGTAGGGAAATGAGTGAAATTTTCAAGAGGAACCACATATCCACATCACAGTTGTTAAAGTGAAACATACAGTGTCTTTATGAAGAATTCTCTGTGTTAACTGCTGTCCAGTTGATTGTGCAGCATACAGCTTAACCTTCTGTGCTTCCTATCCCAGTCAGTGAAAATCAGAGATGTTCTAGTTAAAAATAAAAGAGAAGGCAAACCCCCCAAAAGCACTGTCCTTGTAATTAGCTTGAATGAAACTCTGTTTTGATACTGTTTATATCTGTTCAGCTCGAATGTGTGCAAAAACTTCAGAAGGTTCTCAAAACCAACAAGTTAAAAAAAAAAAGAGGGCCCTTGGGATTAGTTATTACTACTTTATAATGAATCTTAGATTATCTTTTATCAACCAGAAAGGAATATTTCTGGAATGAGTGGCGTGCATTGTGAGGTTGAAAGTCCAGCAGAGAGTAAACAAAGTATTTTCAGACTATGCACTTTCAACATCAGTGGTGTTTCTTTTTTGAACTGTGATGACTTGGGTGCCTTTCTTTTTGCAAAGAGGTGTCAATCTTCATTCTCCTGAAGGATTAGGTAGTTAATATATTTACTGGTATGATGTAGGAAGTTAGCTTGGATAGACTGTGAGGCTTGAAAGTTTGGGGAGTGATTTTATGTGTCTATTATTTTTCTAGATCGTTAAAGTATGTTAGCTCTGTGTGGCCTTTAGATTTAAAATACACATAATGTAGGAAAACGACGTAACGACGTTCACTTGATGCAAATTACTTTGATTTAATGTACACGCTGTCTTGCTATCCTTGTCATGGAAAGAGTTTAAATTGAACCTGTTGTTGCTTGCTTTATGGCCTAAAGACTGATCTGAGTGCAGTACATAAGGCAAATTATGGTGTTATCTTTCACTTTTTAAATTATTCCTCATTATTTAGTACTTCTGATGATTATTGTTTTCCAGTAGTTCTTGTGAAGTGTATGTATACTTTCTAATTTTGAAAATGGCAACACAAATTTTGTCCTGTATAATGTGACCTTGGGCAAACCTCATGTCTTTTTACACTTAAGTGTAAAAGGTGCACGAAGCAGAAATAAAATAGGACTGTATTTGCAAAACAGGAGAATGTGCTTTAAAGCAGTGTCTTCCTAAGACTTTATCTTGTGACTTAATTTTTTATAGGTTAATATAACCCCTTCTAAGCTTGAATTCCACCTGCATTGTTTTTCTAATCTTGAAGGTACGTGGTCTTCCTTTAGTTTAGAATGTACATCACGTAAAACTAGACCAGAATTTTTTTTTTTTTGGTAGTTATGCTCATTATTAACTTTCTGGGATAATGTTAATCTGGCATGCTCTTTAATACAACTCTTGACAGGCTGTGAGCATTTGAGAACAACATTTCTATGCACATGATCTGATGAAACATGGAAAAATGCTACAGGATATTGATGTGTCTTGTGTAGTACATTGTTCTAGTTAAAGCTGCCTGAATCTTTTTTTTTTTTTCTATTTTAGGGTGAGTTGAAAAGCAAGATAAAGGATCATTTGTTCTCTTATGAAAGTGTAAAAATTGCAGCTGGCCTTATGTTGTCTGCATTCTTTTTGCCTTCCAGTGTGGACTTAAATATTTAGATTTACAACTGCGCATGCCTTCACTGTATTACGACGTGCCCATAAGAGCTGAGAAGGCATAGCCTACTGATAGATTCAGCAGCTGCTGCTTCATTCCTAAAATGACTTCTGCTGGATTGTGATGAACTGTTGGTATTTTAGCATGATTCAGGCAGTATTATTGACAAGGATATTGAGCTAACATATGTTCAAAAGTAGGGCTTTTCTTGTTTTTGCAACATGACTAGATATTTTATATTTGGATACCATGCATCATAAATCATTGCCTTTTATTATGTCTGTTTATTCAAAGACACTCACAGTGGAGTATCAAACTTTTTGGAGTATAGTAATAGCTGTTGTTTAAAATGATGGTATGTAGGGTATGAAATGGTTTTGGTTTTTTAGCAGAATTTGGAATATGTAGATGGTTAACTATTTAAAATATTATGGTATTAGTTGACTTTTTGAAAAGAAAACTTAAAATTTTGCCTGACATGACTCATTGTGGAGAGATGTAATACTGTGATGCAGTCATCTATTAAACTGAAGAACACAACTCTCTGGGGAATTGAAGGTCCAGTAAAAGACGTTCTTAGTTTACTTAATATTTCTGCCATAATTTCTGAATTTCTGCTTCCATCCATAATGTGATGAGTAACACTTCCCTGGGGAGGGTAGCAGCAGTCTGGCTCTGTATGCATCAAGAATCATTTGTGTAACTACATGGAACTAGTTTGAATGCTTGTATTTCAACAGTAGTAAATAGTGAGGATCTTTCTGTCATCAGATGTGCATGCAGAAGCCTGGTATTTAATGGCAAACAGATAGATAACTATGTAGTTTTCATATTTTTGTTGCCACTGTACTGCCAATATATTTTATAGACTGTATTTAGAAAGTATGTTTGTAACTGACTCTGATCTATTACTTTCAAAAGATGATCAAAATAAGCACTGAAATAATATCCATGACTTTGCATTCTGTAAAAAATCGATTTGTGCCCTCTCTGTTGCTGAGCTTTTACAGGGTCTTGAGGAACAGGACATTATTTTAAAAGAGGAAATTAGGTCTGCCACAGAGGAAGCATTATATTATGCATTAAATGCTGTCCTTGTCATCTTTGAAACACACTTTTATCTGCTCTCTTGTTACATTCATCTTTTTTTTCTTCATACAGTCTTCCAGTTCTCTAGTTGAGTTGCAAACAACAAGCAGTTTTGAAAGTTGTCTGTGTAGCTCTCTTGTCCTCTTTTTGGGAATTCATCTTGGAATATTTGCTTCTGAAATGCTTCTTGATTTGAAACTGGGTAGGTAGAAAAATACTTTTTTCTGTGCTCAGTTCCTTCCTACACTTGGGTTTATATTTGTATGCATGCTCTTAGATGTTGTTGGCTAGAACTGTCCCACAGGAGATATTCTGTTCCCTGAGAACTGGGCAGGGTATTGTTCATGGTGTTCCCCATCTCAAAATGCACATGGTGGGAGGTTGGATAGTATTTATGAGCTATGCTAGTCCTGTGCTTTGTGCATATTTTCCTCAGCTGGAATAAGTTCTTAGATGGTACAGAGGATTTGAAAAAGGGGCTGAGAACTTGGTTTCTGTGGCTTGATTGAATTTTTTAAAATAGGGTTTTTTAACTGTTAGGAATAATAGAGCTGGAAAGAGGTGCTGTTAGAAGTGATCTGACTGCTTAGCACAAAGGCTGTGAATGATTCCATGGATATATTGCTCTTTTAATTGTTTTCTTCTGAGAGAAGGTTGTGACATCAGATGACAAGTTGAGACCAGGAACAAACAAGGTCTTAGGATGCATCCCATTTGGTTTTTACAGGTATTGCTTCTTGAATGATGTTGTGGGGCACACTCTGGCTTGTGGTTGAGCTGTTTTGTTTCCAGAGCTCATAAGTGGTTTTGCTGAACAGGAAGAGACAGTGCCATTGAAACAGTGCTGGCAGTCAGGCATGGATTCCTGGCAGGCATTCTCAATGGTATTGCCTTGGGACCATAGCCAGGCAGTTCCCTTAATAAGCATGAAGGTCCACTGGCAGCTCTGACAGAGCAAATGCTACTTATAGCATACTAGCACCTCATTGTTGAGTCAGTCGCTGCTGATTGTTCTAGCTGTTGTCCATTAAATAATGAGTTTTGGCTAGCTTCTTGACTAAAATTGCCATGTGCATGTTCATGGCCAGGCTTTCGAAGAGTGGTTATTGCACAAACTTCTCACTGGTCAGTTATGTCAGGCTTTTGCTGTACTGCTGTGTAATCAGACAGTATCAGAATGTGAGGTTAAGATTCTAGAATGCTGTTGAACAATAAAAGGACAGCAAAACAACCTGATCCGTATCTTTGGCTTTCTCTAAGTTTAGTAAAATAGAATTCTTTTTAAGGCTTCCTTCAATATTATGGGGAAATTGCCCAGGTGGTTGCTTCCTTATCTATTCTATTCTATGTATCATCCTTCAAGGTGTGTTGCAAGATTTCTGTTAAATGCAAAAGAGTATTTTCAGCTGAGTGTCAAATCCAGCTGTATGAAAACAGAAGTTGTTTCAGCTTCATCAGCACAATAAAATCTACCTTGTGTATAAATAGTTTAGTAAAAAAAAAAGCCCAAACCAACCCTAAAATCTAGCTGTCTTAAACACTTTAGTGGGACTTGAGTATATGAGTAGTCCAGTAATGGAATATGTTGGTAATACTATGTGCCTCTTTACTGGCGCTGTTTATGAGCAAGTGTGCAAAAAGTATATTGGTGTAAATAAAAGGATTTTTTCTTTTCTAACTTTCTGAATTTTTTAATACATTTGCAGCTAGAAAATGATAGTAGTGAGTACTAGGAATGCATTCTTGGTCCACGTGACCAGCAGTGTTTAGCATTGCAACAACAGCAGTGTGTGGAAATTGTTCCCAGCTTTCTTCCACTGATTTTTGGGTATGTTTTTCTTTTTCCTGCAGGAAGTGGACTTGTCTCATTTGCTTTCCTTTGCTTGCCAAGGGGTGGAGAGTCTCGTGGTCAGGGTTTTTTGGTGTTTCTTTATGGTCTCTCGGCTTTTTTAAGACAAAGCTGTTGTGGTCTTCCTTCCAGTCTTTGACTTGTAAAATTTAAATGATATCTGCTGTCTTTTTTATGTGTGTAATGTTGTCCAGTCCCAAATACACGAACCTTTCTTGACTTCTTAACACTGTCTTCTTTCTGCTATCACTTCCTCTTGCAAAAAAAAGACCTTACTTGCTTAACATGAATCAGAAGATTTATGTAGAGAAACTTGGACTTTCTGACTTTGCATATACAAGTTGCTTGGATTGTCTGCTGTGCCCTGCAGATAGTTTAGTTTTAACCTTTTTGTTATGCAGGGAAGGAGAGGTCTTCCTGCTCCATTCAGTTACTTGATTATGAGAGGGGAGTGATGTTGTGTTTAAACTTATGTGGGAGCTTTGCATCAAGAAATCTCCAGTACCATAATGAAGAGATTGGAATTAGTCACTTTTTAAACTGTTTCATTAGTATCTTTCATCTCATTTTTATACAGCATGACCTGTGAATTGAACTTCTGGATGATTTCTGTATTATTCATAACATTATTAACTATTTTTTGTTTGGTTGTTTTCTTTATTTGTACCCTGAGGTTATTTTGGATACAGCATCTGAAATATTTTACATAGTAGTGTCAAAAAGCATTGGGTTTTTTCCTACAAAAAATCCACCTTTTCCTTTGGACTTTATTAAATGTTTGGGGGTGTCCTTGATCTGATTTTAAGTCTGGTTTTTGTCCCACCCCAGCCTGCAAAATCAATTTGGCAATTAACTTCTTGATCTTCCATTCTATACAAATATATATACTTGTATCATATATATATATATATATATATGTATATATATATATATATGAGGCTACATGTACTCAGATTGTTGAGCCTAGGTACCTAACGCAGATGGTGTGGATGTTTTTAGGTTTTTATAAAATGGCTTATGATCATGGGACCTGTTTTAAACAACTGTTGCTTTGACTTATGTCAAATCTTTTCAGCCACTGAGTCACAAATAACATAGTTCAGTCTCTTTTTTCCTAATGCACCTATGTGCTATGAAAATTCAAATGTCTTGTCTGTTTCTGGGTGGACTCTCTTGTGGTCCTCTATTACTTTATTTTAAAGGTCCAAACGTAACTTCCCTCATTTATGCTAGAAACAATCACCTTGTCTTTTATCAGGCTGTGGTATGAAAAAATCTTTTCTCATGAAAGATTTACCTCTGAAGTCTAATGCGGCACAATCCCTGTCACATTACTAGAAGTCTTCCTGAAAAGCATTGATGAAAGCGTTCTTGGATGCTAGACTTAGATTCAGAAAGCACTGATCATGTTTTACTGAAGTTAGACTACCCTTTTTAAAATTAGATTTCATTGTTTGTTGGCTTTACTGATCTGTCATACCAGTTGAAGAGCTGTTCTACCTTGCCCTAATTTTCCAGCTTTTAAAAAGATCCTTGTGTGTTTTTACGGTCAGGAACCAAAAGGTTTTTTTAGTTTTAATTCTGTTTCTACTACTGTGTAGACAGAGAGGGGAGATTAATGTCATGGCATGTATGACAGAAGAGCTTCATTTCTGGCTACTGGACCGTGTTCTCTACCCAGCCCTCTTTTATGTTCTAGAGTTAGTAAGGGAACTGCTTGCTGTGATGTAAATGAACAAGACAAGGTGCCCTGACCTGTATGAATGCACTTTAACATGCTTCTTGTGGAGGGAAAGGAGGAGGCAGAAGGTGGGAATTTAATAGGAAGAGCTGTAACACCTCATTTTTGCGATGGAGTAACATCTCCAGTTCTGAAGGGTGGAGATGGATGAAGTCCATCACCTATATAGATTTCAGGACCTGTGAAGAAGCAGTTTCGTTTCATTCCAGTGTAGCCCTCCTGCTGATGGAAACAGATGTGTGGCTCTATCAAATGCAGCATTCCTTTACAGTCTGGACCTGGACCCTGGCATAAGTTACTCATAAATAAATATACACAAGGGATTCAGCTATATGTTTTAGTAGCTATAAGCTACTTTTAGTGCAGAGATGTGTTGAGTTGAAGGGAGAATGTGCAGAAAGCTCACTGTGGAATGAAATTGATAACTCTGCAAAAATGATTTTTGATTTTCTTTTTTTGACTTTTAGACCTGTTCTGATTTGTTACAAGCTGGCCCTTTAGAGTATGCTAGGCTGTAGCTCCTATCAGCAAAACTTTATAAATCCTTTGGAAAGGTAATAAGAAGAAGGTGCCAGCAAGACTTAGACCTGAATGGGCATGTAGAGGTCTGAAGGAAGATAGAAAAATGGTAAAAGCCTTGAAATAATTCTTCTTTTTTTAAGCTTCATTGTAAATCCTCTCATGGTACTGCTGCTTTGATTTGATTGAGCTTGAGATACAGATCTAAGATTCAAGCGTAAAAATCTTTTCTACAAAAAATGAAACTATAAAAATCTTCCAGCCACTTCACACTGTACTGTTAGCAATCCAAGGAAATGAGACTGTAGTCTAATGGAATGTGCTACAAACTTCTGTATCTGCATAACCTTTTCATATTGCAGTAGATAAACACAACTAGGAAATTATTTTCATTTTAAATATTGAGGTAGTACTGAATTAAGAGATTCATTGTTATGTGGCTTTTAAACTGATCACTGTCACCTACATTTCAAGTAGCTACTCTTGCTGCTGTGTGCCTCATTTTGGCTGCAGCAAATTAATGCCAGATCAGTTCTTTCTTGCCAACCCTTGTCCTTATGAAGACGTGAATGTGGTCCAAATAATTAGCATTTCTAGTGTCACAAATTACATTCCTTATACAGTGTGGTCAACTCAGCTGCTTTAGCAGTAAAAATAGTCATTGTGGTACGCATTCCACTTTCAGTGTTGTACTCTGTAGTTTATTCATCTGGCTCAATCCTTAGAGAAGTCTTTATACCAAAGATGATATGTTCCAGGAAACAAAAATAATTGTTCTTTTGGGATGTTCAGAAAAAAACTTTACTCAGAGGCTTGCCAAAGTCTTACACAGCTGCTAAGATGATATAATGTTTTTTTTGTTTGACTAAGGTTGTAAATATGAACTTCCTTCCTCCTGCCTTTATAATTATTCTAGCTGTATGCAGAATTTGTGATAAATCTCTTCCAAATTTCTGTTGAGGGAGAGTATCTATGAAATGCTTACAGACTTCAACATGCAGTTTATATTTGCTTATGAAATGGGTGACCTAATTTTCTGTGAGCTAGATACAACCTCGTCCCGTAGTCCTGCCAAAAGAATGTATGTCTAGAATAAGAGTTTGTCCTGGTTTTATATAGCAGAAAAATCTTCCGCTGTGAGAATTCATGACCGGAATACCCTTAATCCTGAGAGGTGTTCACTATGGTTAGGTTGCAGATTTGGTCAGACTTCAAAAACAGGCTCAGAGTGGACGGTAGGTTCTATTTTGTTTGTATATGTCCGGTATTCCTGCAAGTGTTGTGAGCCACGTTTCCTGCTGCTTTCCAAACTACACTGAAGGAAATGACGGCACTGGCGATCGGCCTTGTGGACACAGACTTAAGTATTTTGGAAAGGAACTGAGCCTGGCTGCACCAGTACTGTTCACTGAGGTTGTATTTGCCTTAGGAAGGGGTGTGGCTCTTGGAGCATGATGCAAACTCAGTATGCAATATGGTATTAGCCACTTTTTTAGCCCTGGTTTTCTAACTAAATTTTAATAATTGAAATTGTATCTGTTTTCCTATGAAGACATGATTTTTTATGTTCTATAGAAAAAACTGAAATAGTGTGTGTTAATAATATAACACATCTACGAATGTTTTGAGTTTTTCAAACAGTGTTGTAGTATCAGTGTCTGCAAAAGATGTCATGTTTTGTTGGTTTTTGTTGTTTAAACAATATCTTGGTAATATCATTGTATTTCTATCAGGAAAAGATGGAGGAGTTAAAATACCAGGCTAGTTAAGAAGTCATTTATTTAGACTTCTTGCAAACTTTCCATTTTCCCATTGAGTTCAGGAAAGATTCAGCCTTGATAGCATCTGATATTAAGATGTGATGGCAAAAAAAGCAGGAACATTTGTTTCTTGACAAACTGTTGCTTATTTGAAATTTTCTGCAATACATGTGTTGGACTCTCAATTGTATAACAAAATAATAATAAATACAGGATATATGTTTTGTGATGCTCTTTAGAGCCAGATGATTTCAACAGCAACAAGCTGTTTGTGCAGAGTGTCATGAGGAACTCGAGCCACAGCAAAGAGTGTAGTTGGCTGATACCTTTGTTTGATTACTGAGCTCTGTACACCTCTTGAAACCAAAAATTTCTAAGATACCATTTGTGTTAGGAAAACCTTAAGTGTGTCCCAGAGAGATATGTCTCTGCTGGACAAGGAGAATGGAAAGTAGTCATTCTCCCTTTTCCAGAAAACAGAATGTAAGGGTCTGTCTTCATCTTTCTGTAAGACAAAAATCATTGCAAACACTGAAAAACAAAAATTGGGTGTAGTTGCAATTAGAGTTTATTTAAAAACTTAGAATTAAGGGATGTACAGCAGAGTAGCAGGGTTCTTGTTCCTTTTACACCAAGTAAAGGTGTAGCAGAAGATATTTTAGAAGTGTCATTCCAAGGGAATTTTGCAGTCTTGCCTCTGGCAATGTGGTGAAATGATTAAAAAGTTTTTACTTTGCCTGAGTTACTCCAGGCTGAGTTTGGCACTGTTATTTTCTGGTCATTACACAGAATTTTGTGAGCCCTTACTAGTCCTTGCCTGGAATTATGAGTGATCCCAGTATTCTTATGAAAGAATTTGAATTTAGCTCTTTTTGAAAATATTACAGTATAGCATTAAACCTCCATGATCTCCCCCCTGCCTCCTCCCCCCCTCTCAGAAAAAGGTGCAAACCCCCAAACCAGATGTAGTTTTACTGGCATGTAAGGATTTCAAAAGCACATGGTGTAGTCTGGAGGGCCCTGAAGAAATGTAGGAAGAAGGATGGATGCTCTGTTCCTTCTGCCTGAAGCTGGTCACCCCATTCTCGTTGCTTACTGCCATCAGAGGTGCTCAGCTGGGTGTGTGGTGCCAGCTGATTGTGAATTCTTACCTGAATGAAGCCACCTACAAACATTAAAACAAATGTGAACTTGAGTATTATGACATAATCATTTTTGTATGAAGGCTGCAGAATACTTCTTATGCTGCCAGGAGAAGCAACCTCTATCAGCTAGTTAATGTGTATGGTTCAGACTACAAGAAATTGAAGTGACTTTAACTTCATGCACTAAGCAGTAAACTGCACAGTTGTGGCTGCACCCACAGGAGATATTCTTAGAGTCACAGTTTATCTTAGAGTTGGAAGGGACCCAGTAAGGATCATTGAGTCCAACTCCCTGTTCCTCACAGGACTTCCTAAACCAAAACCATATGACATGGCTTAAGAGCATCATCCAGATGCTCCTTAAACTCTGGCAGGCTTGGTGCTGTGACCATGCCCCTGGGGAGCCTGTTCCAGAGCCCGACCACCCTCTCAGTGAAGAACCTTTTTCTGATGTTCAATCTGAACTCCCTCTGGTGCAGCCTCCTGCCACTTCATACCTTTTCATGTGGCAAAGGAATGTTTACATCCAAGGCAAGGATGTCTTGTTCCTGATAACTTGGGAAAACAGGCCTGTTAAACTGTAAGCCCTTTCCAATTGTACTGTTTAGTGGAATTTGTGTTTCAACAGCTATTTAATTGTACCTTTATGTCATCAGTTCTGTGATGCTTTTTAACAGAGCTGTGCCTTGCTCATGCACAAATGTTATAAATACCTAGAGACTACTCTAGTGATCAGCTTACGTTGACAAGATTTTTATTGTATAAATAACATATTTTTTAAAATTACATATGTCTATACAGACATATTTCCAAGCAGACATGTTGCCTTTGCGTTGGTTCTGAGACAATTCCGCAAATACGCACAAGGTTCTGGCTTGTGAAATAAATTCCTAGTTTGCAGAAATGTCTGACCTGTCCTTGTAAGCATTAAATGAAAAAGTGCAAAAGGTAAGATGCCAATTTTGTGTTTAGCCACTAATTTGAAAGCTAATGGCATGGGCATGCTATGTTTTCATGTCTTGTGCCTCAGTGTTACAGAGTTTAAACTGGAAGTTTTCTGAATTCAGAATTATAAATGTATTTATGGATGGTAATGCTTTGTAGTTCTGTTTAAATGTAGTCTTCTCTTGGGATTAACTTGACACCTGAAAAGTACTAAAGCATCAGGTGCTTGTAATAAAAAGTACAAGCTTTAAATATGTTTGCAGAGAAAGTAATTTATTAAGACTTGTCATTTTACTCATTTGATAAAACTGATCCAATTTTAACATAAATGCAAATTCAGCAAAATTATACTGGTTTTTCAGTGTCATAGATATGTGATTGCATGTGCCCTACAGCAGGTAGCATTTGAAAATTCCTCTGTAGTAATGGGAAAGGTAGGTTTTTCTCTTTATTATGAACTTAAGAACAAAAACAAAATGCTTGAATCATACAGTACGCTCTGAGCTAGAAGGAGTTGCAGGTTACAGGTGAGCTTGTTACAGGTGAACTTGCTTCTTCCAAAAAGAAGAAGTCCCACTTGTTTCTTTCCCTGTCCCTTCTCCCAGCCAGGTATGAACCCAAAAGAATGTGTTGACTCTAATATTTGTCCAGTCACAGGGCAATCTTTTGCTGCTTGCTACCTCCGCAGAAAGACTGTTTTGGTATTTGGAGTGTTGAATGGGTTTTCTAATGGTGTAGAAGGTTGAGCAGGCTCAGTGATGTTCTGGAGCAACGCGCTAATGGATGGAGAGGAAAGAGATTTCTTCCTTTCCACAACAGGAGTGAGGTGTTAGCCTGGCTCAAGCTTTAATGTGTAAGTTGTTGTTTTAAACTGGAGGAGTGTGAGCTTAAAAAAACAAAATAAGAAGACATCAGGAAAGCTTGTAGAGACATTTTTCTAAAAACTCCTTTGAAAAGTACTGTAGAAAGTTTACTCTGGAATAGAGGGAAAGATAACTTCGCAATTTTCTTGCTTCTGAGCCAGTTGTGTCAGTGTTTTCTAAATGCAAAGAAAACCTCCATCCAAAATGTGTTGTGGTTGGGGTTTTGGTTTGTTTTTTTAATATATTCTGCAGCACTTAGATGCTGATAACAATAAGAAATTGACTGAATTTCACAAATGCATTGCTAAAAATAAGTGTGTGTAGATTTACTCAGCTGATAATAGCTGGGGGTGTATTTGATGAGTGCAGTGATCATGCAGAGCAATGCAGGTAGGAGGTAGGCTGCCCCTTTGCCATTAGCATGTTTCTGGGAATAGGGCAAATGGAAGGATTTCCTACTGGAAGTACTGTAACATTTTGGTGCTCAGCTTCTTCATCTGAACAGATGGTATATTTATCCAAGGAGAGGACAGGAAGGAAGAAGGAGGAAGAGTGTGCTGCAGCCCCTCCTTTCCTATGTGACTGGAGCTCTTGGGTATACACACTGTATTCTTCTAGGTGAATTTGTTTCTGGAGGGGCAAGCACAAATGATCTGCTACCTTTGGCATGTTACAGAGCCAGCTCCCAGCTTTGCTTTTCATGGGAAACTTGAATGTGGGCTGTGGAAATAATTTTGAAAGTTACTCCCTTATCTATCTTGAGAAATAGATAAGTTGTGTTCACCTGTGACTTCTCACTGAGTAGCATGTTCCAAATCCAGCGTGATGGAGGAGAGCCTCTCTGGCCGCC
>VWZW01001243.1:107114-171827 GCA_013397115.1 Edolisoma coerulescens
TCTGTACACCTCTTGAAACCAAAAATTTCTAAGATACCATTTGTGTTAGGAAAACCTTAAGTGTGTCCCAGAGAGATATGTCTCTGCTGGACAAGGAGAATGGAAAGTAGTCATTCTCCCTTTTCCAGAAAACAGAATGTAAGGGTCTGTCTTCATCTTTCTGTAAGACAAAAATCATTGCAAACACTGAAAAACAAAAATTGGGTGTAGTTGCAATTAGAGTTTATTTAAAAACTTAGAATTAAGGGATGTACAGCAGAGTAGCAGGGTTCTTGTTCCTTTTACACCAAGTAAAGGTGTAGCAGAAGATATTTTAGAAGTGTCATTCCAAGGGAATTTTGCAGTCTTGCCTCTGGCAATGTGGTGAAATGATTAAAAAGTTTTTACTTTGCCTGAGTTACTCCAGGCTGAGTTTGGCACTGTTATTTTCTGGTCATTACACAGAATTTTGTGAGCCCTTACTAGTCCTTGCCTGGAATTATGAGTGATCCCAGTATTCTTATGAAAGAATTTGAATTTAGCTCTTTTTGAAAATATTACAGTATAGCATTAAACCTCCATGATCTCCCCCCTGCCTCCTCCCCCCCTCTCAGAAAAAGGTGCAAACCCCCAAACCAGATGTAGTTTTACTGGCATGTAAGGATTTCAAAAGCACATGGTGTAGTCTGGAGGGCCCTGAAGAAATGTAGGAAGAAGGATGGATGCTCTGTTCCTTCTGCCTGAAGCTGGTCACCCCATTCTCGTTGCTTACTGCCATCAGAGGTGCTCAGCTGGGTGTGTGGTGCCAGCTGATTGTGAATTCTTACCTGAATGAAGCCACCTACAAACATTAAAACAAATGTGAACTTGAGTATTATGACATAATCATTTTTGTATGAAGGCTGCAGAATACTTCTTATGCTGCCAGGAGAAGCAACCTCTATCAGCTAGTTAATGTGTATGGTTCAGACTACAAGAAATTGAAGTGACTTTAACTTCATGCACTAAGCAGTAAACTGCACAGTTGTGGCTGCACCCACAGGAGATATTCTTAGAGTCACAGTTTATCTTAGAGTTGGAAGGGACCCAGTAAGGATCATTGAGTCCAACTCCCTGTTCCTCACAGGACTTCCTAAACCAAAACCATATGACATGGCTTAAGAGCATCATCCAGATGCTCCTTAAACTCTGGCAGGCTTGGTGCTGTGACCATGCCCCTGGGGAGCCTGTTCCAGAGCCCGACCACCCTCTCAGTGAAGAACCTTTTTCTGATGTTCAATCTGAACTCCCTCTGGTGCAGCCTCCTGCCACTTCATACCTTTTCATGTGGCAAAGGAATGTTTACATCCAAGGCAAGGATGTCTTGTTCCTGATAACTTGGGAAAACAGGCCTGTTAAACTGTAAGCCCTTTCCAATTGTACTGTTTAGTGGAATTTGTGTTTCAACAGCTATTTAATTGTACCTTTATGTCATCAGTTCTGTGATGCTTTTTAACAGAGCTGTGCCTTGCTCATGCACAAATGTTATAAATACCTAGAGACTACTCTAGTGATCAGCTTACGTTGACAAGATTTTTATTGTATAAATAACATATTTTTTAAAATTACATATGTCTATACAGACATATTTCCAAGCAGACATGTTGCCTTTGCGTTGGTTCTGAGACAATTCCGCAAATACGCACAAGGTTCTGGCTTGTGAAATAAATTCCTAGTTTGCAGAAATGTCTGACCTGTCCTTGTAAGCATTAAATGAAAAAGTGCAAAAGGTAAGATGCCAATTTTGTGTTTAGCCACTAATTTGAAAGCTAATGGCATGGGCATGCTATGTTTTCATGTCTTGTGCCTCAGTGTTACAGAGTTTAAACTGGAAGTTTTCTGAATTCAGAATTATAAATGTATTTATGGATGGTAATGCTTTGTAGTTCTGTTTAAATGTAGTCTTCTCTTGGGATTAACTTGACACCTGAAAAGTACTAAAGCATCAGGTGCTTGTAATAAAAAGTACAAGCTTTAAATATGTTTGCAGAGAAAGTAATTTATTAAGACTTGTCATTTTACTCATTTGATAAAACTGATCCAATTTTAACATAAATGCAAATTCAGCAAAATTATACTGGTTTTTCAGTGTCATAGATATGTGATTGCATGTGCCCTACAGCAGGTAGCATTTGAAAATTCCTCTGTAGTAATGGGAAAGGTAGGTTTTTCTCTTTATTATGAACTTAAGAACAAAAACAAAATGCTTGAATCATACAGTACGCTCTGAGCTAGAAGGAGTTGCAGGTTACAGGTGAGCTTGTTACAGGTGAACTTGCTTCTTCCAAAAAGAAGAAGTCCCACTTGTTTCTTTCCCTGTCCCTTCTCCCAGCCAGGTATGAACCCAAAAGAATGTGTTGACTCTAATATTTGTCCAGTCACAGGGCAATCTTTTGCTGCTTGCTACCTCCGCAGAAAGACTGTTTTGGTATTTGGAGTGTTGAATGGGTTTTCTAATGGTGTAGAAGGTTGAGCAGGCTCAGTGATGTTCTGGAGCAACGCGCTAATGGATGGAGAGGAAAGAGATTTCTTCCTTTCCACAACAGGAGTGAGGTGTTAGCCTGGCTCAAGCTTTAATGTGTAAGTTGTTGTTTTAAACTGGAGGAGTGTGAGCTTAAAAAAACAAAATAAGAAGACATCAGGAAAGCTTGTAGAGACATTTTTCTAAAAACTCCTTTGAAAAGTACTGTAGAAAGTTTACTCTGGAATAGAGGGAAAGATAACTTCGCAATTTTCTTGCTTCTGAGCCAGTTGTGTCAGTGTTTTCTAAATGCAAAGAAAACCTCCATCCAAAATGTGTTGTGGTTGGGGTTTTGGTTTGTTTTTTTAATATATTCTGCAGCACTTAGATGCTGATAACAATAAGAAATTGACTGAATTTCACAAATGCATTGCTAAAAATAAGTGTGTGTAGATTTACTCAGCTGATAATAGCTGGGGGTGTATTTGATGAGTGCAGTGATCATGCAGAGCAATGCAGGTAGGAGGTAGGCTGCCCCTTTGCCATTAGCATGTTTCTGGGAATAGGGCAAATGGAAGGATTTCCTACTGGAAGTACTGTAACATTTTGGTGCTCAGCTTCTTCATCTGAACAGATGGTATATTTATCCAAGGAGAGGACAGGAAGGAAGAAGGAGGAAGAGTGTGCTGCAGCCCCTCCTTTCCTATGTGACTGGAGCTCTTGGGTATACACACTGTATTCTTCTAGGTGAATTTGTTTCTGGAGGGGCAAGCACAAATGATCTGCTACCTTTGGCATGTTACAGAGCCAGCTCCCAGCTTTGCTTTTCATGGGAAACTTGAATGTGGGCTGTGGAAATAATTTTGAAAGTTACTCCCTTATCTATCTTGAGAAATAGATAAGTTGTGTTCACCTGTGACTTCTCACTGAGTAGCATGTTCCAAATCCAGCGTGATGGAGGAGAGCCTCTCTGGCCGCCGGAATGGGAGTCAAAGAGTCATGGCTGTCAAAAGGAATACTCCTGCCTGTTGCTGCTGAGCATCCTGTGGGAAGGTGCTCTGTGGTACAGCCCATGAGCTGTCCTGCAGAGTACCATTCTTCTTAACTGCTTGGAAGCTGCAGGACTCTTGAGGTTCACAGTTCAGCAGTGAGAGGAGGGTATCTGTCCCCAGATGGATGACTGTCATGAAGTAGCTCATTCCTGGCCCTCTGAACTTGGGTCTCTCAGCATGGAAATGAGAATAGTATGTAGTATTTTTCAGTCAGTGTGACCCTTGCTAAGAAGTCCTGATGTTGGAAAAAGCTCATCAATTTTTGTTGTATTTTAAAAAAGAAAGAAAGTTGCATGTAAAACAAGTACCTGTTACTTTAAGATGACTTTGTATCAACCTAAGAATGTTACTTTTAAAAACTTTTTTTTGTAAACTTTAGGATTAGATTAGTTAGCCTATGCTGTTCTTTTTTCTGTTCCTCTAAATCTGCCCTACCTTTACCACAGCATCAGACTTGGGTAAGAGACACGAATAATTGAATACTGAGTGACAGAATTTCCAAGCATGTTTGTAAGCAAAACACAAAGTGAAACATAATGCACAGCATATATGTGTCTGTGTGTATAATAGCTGCTCTCAGCCACCTGCTTACAATTATCCTTCACTGAATTAAAAATCTCATTAGTTTAAATGTTTGAGGAAAGATAATTTTTTGGGAAGAAGATTTGAAACTTATGATTTTAAGTGGCAGTATGGAGTCTGCTGACTCACTTGATTATTTCCACCCTCCCCTCCTTCCCCGTTCCAGTAGCAAAACACTCTGTCTTTAGTTTTCATATGCAAGAAAAGCTTCATTCACAAAGCTACCAAGTGTGGTGGCAGCAGACTTTACAGTAGTTGTTTTTGTGACTCAGTTGCTGAGCTGCTTAGACAAGGTCTCTGCACCTTAAGATCTGAACAGCATTTCTTAGGAATGCTGGCCTAATCCCATGAGTTTAAATACTTCTGTTTAAAGTTCTCCTTTAACAAGACCCAGCTGTCAGCCCCGTCTTCCATGATTCTTCTACTGTATAGAAATTTCATGTTTGCTTCCTCAGTGGCATAACTTACACTGTCTTTTTTCCTTTTTGCTATGGAAGGTCATTTCCTTACTTTTTCAGGCATGTGTGCTTTAAAACATTGATTCTGTGTTAAATATTTACTATTGGTCTTAATCTCGAGGCAATTAAATTCTAGATAAAGTCTCTGGGTATGCATCAGTTGGTGTTAACTGGCTTTTAGACTTCTCTAACCTTTGACATAGCAAAACTTTTTTTTATGTTGAGGCTGCTTTCTTGCTTTAAATGCTTTTTTTTCCAGGGAGTGGTAACCAGTAATAGTGTTTCTCCCTGCTTCCCTCCCTCAATTTCTGATGCCAAGATTTCTTTAGAAGCTGAAGTAATGCAGCTTTTCAGTATGAACATGTATCTTTAGAGAATATCTTAAGTGCACAAAATTAATTTAAATTTTTTAAAAATCGTTTTGGAAGGCTTATAAACTAGTGATTAAGGTCAGCCCTCAGTAGGCAATGTTTAGATTCCTGTTGGCAGTCTGTGGCAAATTTCATAGCTCTATACCTCCAAGTGCTGATACTGGTTTGAGCTGTTATGTGGTCTTCTTGCTTTAAGATCATTAAACTGCCCTTGAGAGAAAGGATGTTGAATTAACAGGAGAAGAAAAATCCCAAGAGAAGAAAGTATTAAAAAGAAAAAATGCAGGGAGAACTACTGGCAGGTTTATTTGGGTTTTTTGTTTGGTTTAATTTTTTGGGGGGTGGGGTGTTGTTTATTTTGTTTTCTTTTGCTGGGGTTGTTTTTGCAGGGAGGGGTCAGAAGCTTTGGAGACAGTTTTTCAGTGACATTCTGCTAAAATGGCGAATAAGAATTAAGTTGTATTTTCAGCTTTTTTCCCTGATGAGCATGTCTTTCTAAATCTGCTCAAGACTTTCTCCTCTTCAGCAATTTGCGCAGGCTTTACTAGAGAGAAGTGGTGGTGGCATCCAGCTTTGGCTGGATTTGCTCAACCAGATGTCACTCAAAAATTGCTTTGTGGATTGACTTCACTTTTGGAATGGCTTCTCTTTTACTTTTTGAGGAGAAAAACAAGAAGAGTTGAGCAAGTGTAGGACTTCCTTCAGGAGATTTTTTCTTTCTCTCACCTGGTGGAATTCTCAAAATGCAACTTGGATTCTTAAGGCACCAACAAGGAAAAGGGTGAATTGAGTTTATGCAGCAGGATATTGGCTTTCTGTCTTGCTGTTGCATGTGAGGCTTATGGGTATGTGAAATTTTGCTTAGTCACCTGCAAGACCCAAGGGAAGATGCTGATGAAATACTCTCTTGAAGCAGTGGTTCTCCTGCAGTTTTGATGTTCGTAGACATATTTTTCCACCTATATCCGTATCATGAAGAACTTGTCTATAGTTTCTCCTTCTCATGCCATAGTTGCTGCCAAATTTCATTGTGTGGGAAGGACCCCTTCAGCCTACATGTCTCACATCACTACCTAGTGAGCAGTGTTGATTTACTGCCAAATGATCCCCTCCTCTTTCCTTTCATGGAAAACTGCCCCCTTCCTTCTAACTTCCAGCCTTTCCTTCCAATTTTGACTGCTAGGGCTCATCTCTGTCCAGAGCCCCACATCACTCTTTGTTCTAGACACACAAGGCTCTCTTGAGCCCTGCTCTCTCAGCTCTGCTCTCTTGATGCAGTCCTTCCAAGCCTCCCACGAGACAGAGCTCTTGCATGGAAAAACCTTTCCTTACATAGTAATTCCTCTTCTGGTAACCTCATGGTGCAGTACTGTACTTCCTCTTACCCCCCTCCATCCCCCCCCATCTACCTCTCACACTTCAATAAACACATGTCCTTCTATGTAGAGGTTGGTGATGCAAAAGAGTGATGGGGATAGAAAGGGGTTTTATGTCTCTCCTTACAGTTTGCTATGAAGTTGGAGGATGAAGGTTGACTGCCAGTTGTGATACTTAAATCTGGTCTTACTAGTGGCTTCAAATATAAAATTAGTTAAGCTGGGGTAGCCTGTTCAGATATGTTTATTTTTGGTTTAAGGCAGTATTGTTCTGCTCAGTTTGTTAGAGGTTGGTTTAAAGTAAATTAGATGTCTTCTAAATTAAATAAACTTTTTCCTTCTTAAATAAATGTTTCAGTCAAAAGATTATTTCCCTATTTGTCTTCTAAATATTCTCTCCATGTGATGTCTCTTACGGTCATGCTGTTTTGTCATGGCTAGCTGTAAACAACAGAATGTGTTGATTCATAAATGCTAAGAATAAAACACCTATGTACTTCAGATGTATCAAACATTCATTTGTAGCTCTTCTGAAAAATATGCAATTATTATTTTGATTTTTTTTTCCTTTTTTTCTGGAGATGGTAGTTCCAGCTGTAGTGAAATACACCTCTTCACAATGTAGTCTTAATTCTTACCAGGAAACCTACATCACCTTCCAGCCTGTTGCAGCTGAGGTTAGTGTAAAGAATAAATACCCAACATAAAAGCAACCTGTGAAGAATGTTGTTTATTTATCATAGCTAAAGCATTATTCATCCGTTTTTTGAGCCATGGTTCATAGACTGTCACTAGGTCCTTGTGGAAAGGGATTTGGCAACTACTTCTGAGTCTAGATAGTACCCACATCATACAGATTGCCAGTGGCTGCTGTGGTATCTTAAGTGAGCATTGCCATAATGCTTATTTTTAACCTTTGAGAGAGTTCCTTGGGCAAAAATTAGTTTTTAACTGTACTAAAGCATAGAGTAGCTCAGTCTTATGAGGAAATACTCTCACCTGCATTGTAATTTGACCTATGAGCTAAGTGATTTTCTTACACCTCCCTTCTCCTGGTTGGTTTGATCATTCATTTATACCATTTATAGCAGTAAGCACTGTTGAGATGTCTAGCTTTTATGGGTAGTTGACAGTTACTTGCTTTATTTTACATATTTATAGTTGAAAGACAACTTAGTGTACATGTAAAAATTAGTTTCTTTGAATATTTATTCCTGGTGGAAAAAGACCCTGTACAGGCACAATAGACCAGTCTGTAAAAGGATGTGAATTTTTGAGTGACTGGTTGGCTAATGCTTCTTTTCAAGTGCAGGATGATCCTGAAAGTGCTTCTGTTAGCCTGGTGATTGTTATTATTGAGCCACAGCTGCAGGAATATTTGGGTATTCCCTGAAATCTGTGCATAAGGCAACAAAATTCATACCTATTCTTAGTCCTCTTGTTCATATTTATTGGGTTTTTTTGGGCATCATTCCAAAGGTAAAACTGAATGCAAAGAGATGCTGCAGCAGTATTTGTGTTACAATAACCACATGATGAAGGTTCTGGAAAATTGGAGCTAATGTTGTTTCCAAGTATATATCTGCCTACTGAAGACAGGCTATACACTGGACATTCTCTAGTCTCATCTGGTAAATCTAAGATGTTGGCTCCCGCAACTAATTAGTGTTATTTTTCAGAGCATCTGTATTTTATCCTCTACTTGAAAAATACTTTCGCTAAGGCAAGTTTTGTTTTTGTGATCTAAATATTTTTTATAGCTGTCTTCAGTTTGTCTTCATAAAGACTGTTCAGTGAGACATAATGTAATCTAGGATGCTTGTTTTGTGGGAATTAATTTAATGTCCACTTGGGTACTCTTTCTGGAATCTTGGTTCAGGAAATGGGATACAATGATTGATAAAGCCCCTTCTTTTCAAGGCAGCATCTGTTTGGCTAGATGTGAGTCAGGCACGGAAATGTATTGGAGGGAATAAAGGTTTTACTGTGTGCCTTCCCAACAGCGCAAATTTCAAATGCAGTTAGATTCTTGTAGTGACATTTCTGTAATTTTGGTGCTTCCCTTATTGTACAGGAAACAAGATCTTATATAAATATGTTTCAGTATACAAGGAGGCACACTTTGGAGACTAATGTAAGATTTCAGGTTGCAATTATGGAAAGGTAGAGTCAATATAAATAATAATACAAAGCTTAAAACCAGAAACAAGCCCTGTGGAATACAGGGTATTCTGCTTGATGCGCTTTCCATTTTACCTCTCAAAGCTTTTAGACAAAGAAGGCGTGGGTGGGTGGGTATTTTGTGGGTGGTTTTGCTGTGGCACATCAGAATGATTTCCCACTGTTAGAAATCAAGATGATGAAGCAAACATTCTGGTGTCTTCAGTGTGTTTATTTCAGGAAATTGTGGGTGCTAGTGTCAACTAAAGTTACAGAGGGAGTGTACAAATTCTGCTTAAATAAAAGGGAGCTGCAGAGGATGTGAATATGGAGAATTATGTTTTTCTATTTCTTCGTGCTGCCAGCCAGAAAGAGCTTGATTCTTTCATATTTGTGTTGTCTGTGAAGAATACTGAGTTGTCATATCTGTGTCTGCTTCATTCTAAAGATTCAGTGTTAAATCTGTGGAAGAGCAGGGAGCAACTGTGACATGTTTGACTTTGCTGGTTAGAATTTCTGGGGGTGGTTGTTGAACAATCTGCTAGAATCTGAAAAGGATAGCAGTGCTCTCATGAACACCACCAAGTTTTAGAAAACCTGTATTTGCTGTATACAGCATTGATGTGTTTTGGGGGATTCCAGAAGCAGTGAGACAATTTGCTTTGATGTTCCGATCTGGTATCTGATTAAGATTTTTTTTCTTCTTCTTCCAGTTACTTTTTGAAACAATTGCTTCATTAGGAGTTGTTAAAATGTAAGTTATGTGTTCACTTGTATGCTATAAATATTTATATTATGAACTTAAAAATAATGTAAAGAAAAATATTTTTATGAGCTTAGTGAAAAGATTGTTGTTTGACTGGGCTTGAAATACAAACAGCTAGAGGCAAAGGCAAGTTCTTGTACAGGCATGTGCTTAATTTTAAGAGGAGCATTAGAAATCACACTGTGTATGTTTGAATAACTGTTACTTTCAGCAGCTTTCGTTGATCTTTTATTTAAACTGTAGCCTGTGTGCAGTTCAAAACATGCATTTTCAGACAGCAGATTTCTTTTCTGTGGTTTCAAAGATATATTCTTGCATGTTGCACAGATCAGTGGGCAAAGGAGGGAACATTGTGAGCTCTCCAGTTTTGCATCTCCCAGTTAAACTTGAAAATAAGACCATAAAGTGAGGATGCCTGGTTCTCATACTTGCTGGAGTTCTGCAGTCTAGACCAACTGCCTGATATAAAGTAAAAGACTTGAAAAAGAAATATGTTCAAACTGTACTTTGCTTTTAAACTCTTTCAGTGTATTCTGGAATTGTCTTTCTTCTCCCAGTTGCTCTGAATAAGTCTTGTACATTGCATCTTCTGCTCTGGACTTCCTCTGTTTGCAGAATAGTAGTTTTTGCTAAAGTACAATGACCTATTTTAATTTTGAAGAACAGCTTAAAGAACCCACGTGTGTAAACATTTGTTTCTTCTTTTTTTGCGAATGCTATTTCCAAATTGCTACTAATGAGTTTGTTTTAAAAAATAAGTGTGGAATTAAATAAAAACAGTTTTCTGGAGCAATGCTGAGTCCCTTGCTTCCTTAATAGTTGGAATGTAGTTGAGTTGGACAGGGCAGATCAATTCAATTGTGGCAGATAATATGTTGATATAAAGAAAACACCCTTCACCACCTAGGGAATAAGGGAAGAAATGAAGTGGATAATAGACTTAAATCCAAGGTTGTCACAGTAATAATGAATGCTTTATCCACCTTCATTATATCTGAAATCTGTTGGTGTTTGACTGTATTTTTGTGGAACTTATATTGATGTCCAGGATTTCAAGAGGTCACCCACAGTATTTCAGAGTATTGGTTATAAAAGGTCTCATTGCTTTTAATGAAGCGTCTGATGATATATCTTTTATCAGACATTCAATGTATTTTCACCTTGTTTTGTTACTGCCAAGTCTGGAAAACTATTGCCTGAAGCNAAGTTGGCTAAAAATAGCATATTGAAACAGACTTTCACTTGAGATAAGATTTTTTCATTTGGAACATTCTGAATTTGAATTTTTTTGGCTGACAGATTTGTATCTCAGTTTTTGAATTTGAGAGGCATTGGAATGTGCTGCAGAAGCCTTGGGATGTATTCAGCTGTTACCTATGCTACTTGAAGCTTAAAGAAAACAAATGCTCTTTTGTTCAGGTTTTCATCTAGATTGCTTTTAACATAAAGTGGGCTATAGAACATCGGATAATGCACAAAGAGCTTCCTATAACTTTATAATCNTTAAGAAGAAACGCAGAAATACTAAAGCAAGCAATCTGCACTGTCATTGGCTTAGTGTGCTGTGGTATTAAATTCAAAGGAGAAATGTTAGTGTCAGTTGTAGCAGAAGAATCTCTGACTGAAAAATGTGCCACATCTGATTGGTCCCTGTCACATGGACAGAGTATTAATATGATACAAAAAATGTAACTGCTCAAAGTACCTATCATTATTTACCACAACTTTAATTATGGAAATTTGTAAAAACATGGAACAGCTATGTGAGCTTTGGCTGTCAGTTTTGTGAAAGCATTTTAATTTGCTTTTTTCTGTTCAAGTAGCCTTATTTCATTAAGCAGTCAGGTGAATGAATATTAGAGATGAAAATGTGCTAGAATCTTACTCTGGTATTTGTGTGCACTCTGTGTTTATGTGCTCATATGGTATATTACTGTAGTGTTCTGTCATATACAGCTTTTTAACAGAAACGGATGTTGGTGTAATAACACAGGAATGATCACAAATGGAGGAACCTGGATGTCCAGATGAGGTCTAGAGAGAGTATGTTTCCCAAACCGGGGTATGCTGTATAACTCCTGAGGCAAGATTTTAAAATGCAGAAAAGCAGTTATTTCTTGAGATGGTGTTTTAAATATTTGTGTCTTGTCTACTGCATCCCTAAAATAGCTTTGTAACAAATTCAATAGTTGTTTTTAGAAAGAAAATTGTTATTTCAGGAGCAGGCAGGACCTTGTACAAGCTTGTATTTAAATAATAAGAAAGGTTGGGGGTGAAAACATCAGTTGCCTGAAAAGATGGTATGTTTTCATTTTGGGGTTTTATGCTGTCACTTGGTTCTGAACATACTTAAGCATCTCTAGTTCAAAATTTTTATTTCAGTGCTTCCGAAATTATAGTGAATAAACACATT
Organism: Edolisoma coerulescens; assembly: GCA_013397115.1. NCBI lineage: Eukaryota > Metazoa > Chordata > Aves > Passeriformes > Campephagidae > Edolisoma > Edolisoma coerulescens. Next base: position 118,772 of record VWZW01001243.1, read on the forward strand.
CTTGTTGCTGACCCTTTACGCACGTTGGTGTTTCCAGTTGGACTCAGAATTCTGTTTTTCTTTCTCTTATAATCTTTGTGTCGTCAGTGAATTGTGGTGTAGACAAAACCTGCAACTTAATTATTTTACGACTGCTTTTTTCAGTGCAGAGTGTTTTCTTTATAAGGAGATATTGTTAATATAATAAAAAGTTCATTTGTCTCAATCAACTTGGTTGATTTAAGGTAGGAACTACTGTCTCAACGTGCAAGTGTGCAGGAGAGGGTCTCAGTGCAAGACACTTCCCTCTTGCCAGGGTCTCAGTGAGAGACTTAATTTACACTTCTGATTGTAGTTTAACTCTGTCCCAAAGGTGTTGCTTTCAAATGACAACTCTTTCTTAGTTTCAGAATTCTGTGGTGGTGTCTTTTCTTGAAAATGTTGAAATGGTATAGCTGAAGCATTGTTCTTGGGCTTTCCATCTTTCCCTGTGTGTTTTAATATCTCATGCTTGTCCTGGCATACTAAGAATATAAAAATCATCTTGAAAGAGTAAATCTTCTTCTTTTTTCCCCCAAAGTATTGGTGAGGTTTTTTTCTTTGCAGTGTAATTTAAAATAGTAGGTTATGATTAAAGGTTACAACTGGTAACTTCTAATGAAAGCCTTAATAATTTTTCATAAACTAATATTAGAATACTGTGCTTCATCCATTTAAAGGTGAAATCTAATGAACTGTTTTGGAAACTAGATAGTTGACTTGAAGTGATTATGAGTCTGCCTGTTTAAATAGCATTTCAGACAGATAGAATAGACTGTCACAGTCTATAGTGGATAATTAAATGATACATAGACCACACTTTAGTGCAGGAAGCCTCACTTCCATATACTGTGTTGATACTGTATTTTATCGAGGTATTCCAGAATGATGCTGCTCATTTTCTTTATGTTCTGCTCTGATGTACACTTGAACAGAATAGAAGGTGAAGTGTTGAAAAATAACTTGAATGCTGAAATTACTTTGGCATGTCATCTGGTATGAGGTAGGCAGAAATAAAAGCTATTTAAAATCTGCTCCCCTGCAAATGTTTTAGGAATGTAAGTGGCTTTCTTTATGGCATCACATCAGAACGATTATCCTTCTTCCATTTTTTACATCTAATTCAATTCTAAGTGACTCCTTTAACAAAAAAACCCCAACCCAACAAAACAAAACACACACAACCCCTCACCCCTTATACTTACACTGGTTTTCTTTCTTGTTATAAATAAAGATGTTTTATCCTTAGAAAGGTGTGATAACTACCACTTAGGTCATAATGTGCTAAAGTACAGTGCATGGTAGCTGTGATCAGCAACAGTGAGAAAGAAAATGGTTGTAAAAAGGAAAAATTGAAGTTTTTAATTGGAATGTGCACGCTTGTTTGAAGTGGTTAATATTTTGAGTTCTTATGCCAAGAAGTTCATATACTGCTTTCTGAGCATTTTTGTCTCTGCCTTAATTTATTGAATTAATTCTTTAATTAATGTCCTTTGGGATATCTCCCAGTTGTGGAACTTGTACTAAGACAGATTTCCTTTTACAGAACTCGCAACTTAATATTAGCTTTTTCTGAAGTGAGACACTAACCTCTGTGTGCCTTTTGCAAGTAAATGTTGACAGGCTCATAGGAAATGCAGCTGACGTTAGAAAGCTTGGGTGGGGACTACAAGGAGCTGGCAAATACTGCAGGGTTTAGTGCCAGACATGCTGACACAACAGTACTTCACTTGTAAAAGTTTTCTTTAGGCTGCTAATTCTGTCTTCAGAGTAACTGGAACCAAAGCAGTGTCTCTGATGCCAAGTTAAAATAGCTAAAGTAACAGTTTATGGGAAATTGAGAATGCTTTCCATGACTTAGATCCCCAGAAATATTAGTAAAAAGAGCAAGCTTCTCTGTTAATGAAAGGGTGAGTTATGAACAGTGCCATGTAATGAATGCACTGCAAAACAAGTCCATCTAACTAGAGTGAGTGTTAAAAACAGCTCAAAGAGAGAAAGACTAGCAGTGTAAAGTATCTGTAAATACTGTGCTCTTAATGGTTTATATCACAGTTTCAATTTATTTGATTTGCCAGTTCATAGTCACAGTTTGTAAGGCACCCTTTTAATAGCTTCCTTTAGCTTTCAAATAAAAATTCTTTTCTTCAAATGTATCTAGGCATTGGGAAATGCTGTGTTGTCAAATGTGAGCAGTTTTACAGCAGTTTGACCATGTCACCTTAAGTATAATGTGTTTTGTCTTGAGTTTACACTATTTCTTGTCTGTGTAAAAGCCTAAGAAGTAGTAAGGCAAAGCTTTGAAGGGGGATAAAAGTGGAATAAAGCTTAAGTTTGCTTTGCAGAACTTCAGGCAGAGTATGAGTTGCTGCTACCGTGCTGTCTCCAGTTTTGTATGTGGGAGGACTTGCAGGAGGCATCATAGAGAGGAATCTTGCAGGGGAAGGCATGCCTGACTTACAGAATATAAAAAGTGGTGCAGTCTTGGTGGAAGGATGCAGCAATATTACATAAGCATATTGGTTTTTTTTTTTAATTTCATCATCACCCTTAGATTTTAGGAAGCGCTTTCCCTTCATTCCTTAGAGTGCAGGACTCAAAGCAAGTGTTGGAAGAAAGGAGATTCGGATGGTGAATTTAATCTGTTCAGTGTTTGTGCAGAGCAGTGTGCCATGACAAGTTAGCTTTAATATTATCACCTCTTTTAAGGTAGGCACATGCATTGTGCTCTCCCACAAAAGTAGAAGCTCTGGTGGTAAACTGAAGCAGCTTTGCCTAGAGCAGCTGGATGGCAGTATCTTGTATCCATGGGAGACATTGGCTTCTGCTGACCTCAGAATTACAGATCACCTCCGAAGTCTCCTCTGGCCTATTTTATCAAGGTAAAATTAAATAAAAGCAATATATAGATATAAGGAAAAACTATTTTTAAGTCCTGAAGGGTTTTTTTTGCATGAAAACTGCCGTATAAAATAAAAAATGGATTGAGCAGTTTTTTCTCTGAGATCACCTTTATCATTTTTCTTAAAATCCCTTATCAGTTTGACTGTGTGATGTTGGACACTGATGTCTTTCAGACCAAGATTTGTCTTTTCCTGAAGAGTAGCACTTAGCTCATTTTTAAATCTACAAAATGTACACTGGTGCTTTCAGAAAGCTATGTAGCAAGTAACTGTGTAGCCCATGGCTTGACTAAATCAAGCTGTACAACTCATCAATGATTTTTTGTGTAGCTCTTGCTGGGGATCTGTTCTCATGTGTCTCTGGACATTCTGTAGCACATCTCTGGAATTTACCCTTCTGCACTGCCTGATTGCTTCCAAATTATTACCTAGATTGTTGCCCCCTGCCCCTCCACCAAGTACCTAAATTCTCTTTCTGAACCGGATCCTGTCTTTACCAGTATGGGTGTACATAAAAAGGTGTGTATGTCTTAGCTCCATAAAAGGGGCCGGAGGACATGTTTGGGAAAGATATTTAAACAAAAGGTTATTTTTCTCTGAGATATAACAGATAAACTTTGGAGACCGTTGTCTTTATCTTGGTCACAAATTTGTTGAATGAAGGAGGATCTGAGAGATGTTATGGTGACTTTTTGCTTCCAGAGAGGAGTTCCTTTGTTGAACAAAAATTGTGCAGTATCACTGAAGTGATTTGGTCAGTGTCCAAGATTTGAACTGTCTCTGGGGATGTGTTGCTGACATTCTCTATGGCCTGTTTAAGCATTTCTGTTTACAGATTTGTAAAGTGATCTATTTGCAGTGCAGTGAGACTGCACTTCCTGTGGTTGAATGGTGTTGCTTAACTGTGGTCAGCTGAATTCCTTGGACAAGAGTTGGATTTTTCTAATGTAATGTCAATAGATTTTGCCAACAATAGCTGGCAATGAAGGCATATGCAAGGTTAGCATGAATTTCTGATAGCATATTAAATATTGTGAATTCTGTTCTCAATCTTTTTCTGCATCTTTCTGACAAAAGTGAGCTGCAAAAATGGCTTTGCAATTATCCATTGCAACTTCCCTACTAAGTCTTTCCTGTTAAGCAGGAGTTTTTATGAAGTTTATGGATGGACATTTGCTTTGATTTAGGAGCACTTTCAGAAACATAGTCTGACTCCAGTTTTCTTAGACACTGATAAGAAAGTTTGAGTATCAAACATTTTTTTTTCAGATGGAGCAATTGTCAGATGAAGAGCTTGACCATGGTGCAGAAGAAGATAGTGATAAGGAAGATCAGGATCTCGACAAGATGTTTGGGGCGTGGCTGGGTGAACTGGACAAACTCACGCAGGTGAGGGGGGTTTCAGTCATCTCATGGAAAAAATTTTTGTTTGTATTATGTTTCTTTTCAGTTGGATGCTAACTGCTTAGCACTGCCACTTGCAGCAAGACAGACCATAGCCTGTGACCAGTTCAGTAATCTTTAAAGGTTTATATATTGGCTTGTTTTCCCCATCTTGAGGCTGTTAAATTCATTTTGCACAACCTGCTAGTTTGACCTATGCCAAAGGGTGTAGTTCCTTCCAAGAATTATGGAATTGGTATTTTGTCCTTATGTATGTAGAGAAATACAAACTTTAGCTGACAAGAGACAGGCTATGTCTCAAAACACGTGGTTTGACCTTGTCCAGCTGTGACAGTATTTATTTGTTGCACCTGAACAGCAATAAGAAAAAATTGTTATTGTTGCCACTGATGACGTAATAAGATACGCTGATACACCCTAAAGGACTCACCATTGTTGCAGAGTACTCTTCCTGCATCAGAGAAGCAGCTGATGGGACACCTTTCTAGTGGTTTCCTAGAAAAAAGTCCTTCCTTCTTTCTAGTGCTTTTCCTTTGCTTCTCAAGCAGATACTGCGTTTTGCATGGTATGCTGCACTCCTGGGGTGATAGGCCATTCCTCTGTGACTGCCTGCAGGGGGTTTTTCAGCTGTGTGAGCTGGCCTTCCTGAATAACATATTTAAACTTCTCCGTTTGTCATGTAGAATTAAGCAAAGGTATGATAACTGAAGTTTCATTAAGCTAGAGAAGAGGCAGTTTTTCTCATCTTCATCTTACCCGAAGACTGAAGGAAAATTGAGCTAATCACAAAACAGGATTTCAAATTCAGGCTCATCTCTGTTCCTGTCTCTGCCAGCAAGTTCTAAATGTATATAGCACCATAGGGGATTTTTTTTTTTTTCCTCTGAGCTCATACATGCAGGTCAATAAAGAATCCTGCCTTCTGAGATGAATGGAAGAGTGTGACATGAATCTGTATATACTAATTCTGGTTTTTAACTTACTTTGAATAGCTTTTAATGGTGTGAACCATTTTGAAGGCTTGGGCTTTGTAAATCGCTGTGGATGAGGATATTCACAGAGGAGCAGAATGGGTCTTAGACCCATTAAGCATTGCTTAATTTCAGATATTCTGTAGACCTGTTGAGCTTCAGTGACAGCAAGATTCCCCATGTAACGCATTCCACTCCAGGGGCAGCAATTCCTGACCCTGTCATGTACCCCTTGGGTCAGCAGCTGGATCACAGTGCCCTACTGCTTGCTACTTACAAAAATCCTGGTATTTATTATAGCCATCATAACATAGCAATTCAATGAGTCTTAGACCCTTTGTTCTCTGCCCCATTTTTTTCAAGGTATGAGCAGCCTAGAAATAAAAGTATACTTGGGGCTTATAGCTACACTATTGACATGCAGACTTCAGGATGATGTCTCAGTTTGTTGTTGATCCATGCAAATTTCTTAAAATCTACTAACAGGTACTTAATGGTAAGACCCACATTATTTGTTTCCTACCTTCGTACTGCTGCTCAAGACAGTCTGCAACACAGCCTCACAGTTACCCTTCTATCTTTTGCAACTACTGAGAAAGGACATTTCCCCCAAAACTTTGAATGACCTCATATTGTTCTGTATAAACAAGTTAATGGAGTTGGTTGTGTCTCAGTTCATTTATTTGGACAATCATCAAGTCTTGATGGGGCTGTTCCAATGAAGTCCCAATAAAGGGAGGTGATTAGAGTTAATGAGATCGAAAGTGCATTCTCCTGTAGTTTCAGCATTTGTTGCTATTTATCAGCTGGACTTCAAGAGCACTAGGAGGAAAGGTTTTTGTCCCTGAGATCCTTGATCTTTAACTTCTTTTTAGATTTCCTAAATGTTTATTTTGAGGAGATTTGAAGTAAGACCCAGATAGATGTAAGAGCTTTTTAAAAGATCTGAAATTGTTAAAATTCCCATGGGAATCCTTTCAGTTCACTTTCCCTCTTCAAGTCGTGGTCTAACAAAAGCATTATAAAATGAAGTCACAAAATCTGCAGCATGTGTGAGCAATGTTTGGTGATGATGTAGGGTGTCTTAACATTTATCCTGCTTAAGTTATTCTGCTGTATGGTGCAGGTTAAATGAAAAAAAATTTACCTTACTTCTCATGATTATTTAGAATTAAGCTTTTGGTGCTGTTGCAGTTTTTAGCAGTTCTCCAAACTAAGCAATCTAATGTGTTACAGAGAATGTGCTCAGATAATAGTGAGAGCATCTCACATATGTGTCCGATGATCTGAAATAACTTTATTAAAGCCAATAAAACACAGTTGAGGTGCTTTTAACCAGAATATATTTGCTTCACAGGAAATCTTTTGTAGCAGTCTGTGGGTTCAGTCTGAAGGAATGGGGCCTAACTTGCCTCTTCTGTCTCCAGTTTCATTGATGTCTCTAGGATTATAGATTTTTTTACCCCCCAGCTATTCTGTCTGGAGCAACACATAAGCTTCGTCAGAGCTACTAGAGGTGAGGGGTTTTTCCGTCTGATGGAAGACAAGGCTTCATCACTGTCTTCTCACTGATTTACTCACTGATTTTTTTTTTTTTTTTTGAAGTCCAAGCCAAGCTGAGGAGAGATGGGAGCTCAGGAAGAATAAATATTAGGGGGAAAATTAGTGCATTTGATTTTTTTTAATGAAAGCTTGAGTAAAGATGTAGAAAATGAACATAAAATATTTAGGTGAGAAACTTTATTCTGTTGGAACTAGAAGATGCTTTTCCTTCAGGCAAGCCTATCTTCAAGACCTCTCTATCAGTACAAGCATTGCCTAATTTCAGATGTTCTGCAGGCCTGCTGAGCTTTTATGACAGCAAGAGCTGGATTCCCCATGTAACACATTCTACTCCAGGGGCAGCAGCTCCTGGCCCTGTCATGTACCCCTTGGGTCAGCAGCTGGATCACAGTGCCCTACTGCTTGCTACTTACAAAAATCCTGGTATTTATTATAGTATTATACCCATATTAGCCATCATAACATAACAATTCAGTGTATTGGTTAGAGTCCCAGTTTTTAACCTATGCTAGTTTTTCTAAATAAAATATGTCCTACATAAACTGGCTGGGATTGGTTTTCATAACTTAATGTTATTCACAGCGAAGACTGTTGAAAAAAATTCTGAATTTAGCGAATTCAAATCCCTGTTAATAAAATAGGATTCTTCATTGAATGTTTTTATCTGCTTTTGCTATGATTATGCTTATAAGCTAATGGTGGATGTCTTAGACTCTTATCCCAGTTTGAATGTGTTCAGATACTTGTGCAGTTTGCTGCAGAGAAGTAGTTACAGGTAAGTCAGCTGTCTGTTTCAAAATGACCTAGTGTGTAACACCACTCAAAAAAGTTTTTGGAAAATGCTTCTCTCCTTTTGATTCTGGAAAAAGCAGAATGTGTTTAACACCTCTTCTTCACTGCATACCTGAAGTTAAATCTCTGTGATATGATGATGTATGTTTTCAGTCTAAAGCCTGAAAAAGAGGGGTGTTTTTATATATACCAGTAACTTTTGAAAAATTTCTCTTAAAGAAAATTAATTCTCATTCATCTTAAAGATTTGCTTTTCCAATTCCGTGTCAAATTTTATTTTGCTCTTTTTTTGATCTTTTTCAGAGTTTGGATGCAGACAAGCCTGTGGCACCAGTGAAGAGGTCACCTCTCCGTCAGGAAACCAATCTTGCCAACTTCTCTTATCGCTTCTCCATGTACAACTTGAATGGTTTGTTGAATTATTTACCACATATAGTTTAAGAAAAATACAAATTTAAGAAAAAATCCTATTCCTATTAAACTATAAATTAAAATATTGTAAAACATAAGAACATTTGAATACACTTACAGCTGAGGTAAGAACATATTTGCTGAAGGCATTGCTTTCTGAAGTCCTTTTTTTTTGAATATTTGAGTCTCCTAAAGCATTATCTTTTACAACACCTAGTACCTGAGAACTGTAGTGTAGTATTTGTATAAAAAAGCTTGTTCTGGGATCTGGTCTCATGAAAGAATGAATTAGTGTGTATCTGTTAACTGGGAAGAAAGAGCATCTTGTTTTACGGAACGGGATGCAGGAATATAGCTACAGAATGCTTTCAAGATAAACAGAAGGAAACCTTAATTTAAAGGTTTAAGTATGTATATAGTATTTTTGTTTTGGTTTGGTTTTTTTAAAGCAGTTGCATTATTTTAGCAGAAAATGCTTAGCAAAATATTGCACTTTTTCAAAAAGTGAGGCATGATATTATGCAAATGTATTTTTACATTCTCTTCACAGGAAGGCAGTTTAAACTTTTCAGATGTAATCTGAACATTCATAGACTTCTTTTGCTGACAAATGTGTTTAACCTAAATAGTGTGAAAGTTGCAGTGGTCAAGAGTAGTAGTGCAAATGAATTTCTGTTTAGCAGTGCGCAGAGATTTTGCAATACAGATGGGAAAAGAAAATACTGCTTCCTTTGCTGTCTTAACCAGTAGATTTGATAACACAAAGTGAAGAGTTGCGAATGAAATAACTCTGCACGTACTGACTGCTCGTTTGTTGCAGAAGCCCTGAATCAGGGGAAGACTGTGGATCTGGATGCCCTCATGGCCGATCTCTGTTCCATAGAGCAGGAGCTCAGCAGCATCGGCTCTCATTCAGCAAACAATGCTGCAGTGAAACGCCTTGCCACAGAATCCAGAACTCAGAAACCCCCTGCTAGTCGACCTTCCACTAAGCACGGCAGCGTGAAAGGATTATCCTCCTCCTCTGCTAAGATGACTAAACCATCACATGCCAACGTGTCTCTGGATGACATCACTGCACAGTTAGAGAAGGCCTCTTTGAGCATGGATGAGGCAGCCCAGCAGTCTATTGCGGAAGACACGAAGCCAGTGGTTACTGCCCAGCACAGGAGGACGGCATCTGCTGGCACGGTGAGCGATGCTGAGGTGCGCTCCATCAGTAACTCCTCCCGTTCCAGCGTGACCTCTGCGGCCTCCAGCATGGACTCCTTGGATATCGATAAGGTGACGAGACCTCAGGAACTGGACTTGACATCGCAAGGGCAACCAATCACTGAGGTAGGGTGTCACTAATTTGATATTTTTGTTTGGTTTGGGTTTTTCTCTTCAAACTTACACACACTGTACCACCTCATTTCCCATGCTGACACTCATAGCTAAACATCTGCAGTGCAGTGGGGTTGATTGAAAACTTGCTTTTACAGGAACTGCGCGTGTTGTAGTTACTTCTTTCTCTGTTTTTCGTTCTGTCTGCAAGGAAACTTCTTATAAAGAATGTGTTTTAGTGTTTTTAAGAGCTTTCCCATCTCTTCCTCCTCTTAAGCCAATCATGCATTTTTAATGTTTTTATAGTTAATATTTTTATTTGAAGTAAATATCACATATTGCTTTTAATTTAAACCTGAGGAGTGCACAGCTGTGGCAAAAAGAAAGCACAAGTGACAAAATTCCGAAATTCCATTCCAACTGTTACAATACAGTTAATACCTGGAACACATGGAGCAATTTATGGGTGTCTGTCTGGAGCTATACTATACCAGTAATTTGCTGCTAGTTAATGTTCTTGTTTAATGTATGACAGGAGGAACTCTTTGAAGCAATACACAACACAGAAAAATAACTGGGCTGCAATGCAACATTAGCAGATATTCATTTGGGATTTTGGTGCTTTGACATTGCTTAATCAGAGAGGAAACTTTGGTAAGAACAGCCAGTTCAGTGAACATTGCAAGTGCTGGTGGCTTGTGAGACAAAATGTGGAAAATGTTCCAGTGAATTTTGAGAACTTAAATTTAGAAGCTCTCTTGTAGAAATACTCTCTGAAACAGAAATCTGACCTGTTAAAATGTCAGTTGTACTAATATGCATGTTCTCTTTCAAGAGAGAAAACTGGAACAAGCTGAGTTTATTCTAATCAATAATTAAAACTAATCTGAATGAGCTGTGCTGAAAGCATGGTTCTACACATCTGCAACAAAAGTTCATCTGATGTGAACAATGTAGGCTTGTTGGTCTTGTGATCAACTCATGAGTTTGACACTTTGATTTAAATCTTTATTTGAAATGGTGAGAAATGAATGAGTGACAGTTTAGGTCAACTTTCTTTTTGTTTAAAAAGTTTGTGTTCAGTATGTTTTAATTGGAGATGTCATGTTGAGTGAAGCAAAACAGATAGAAATGTGCCCTTTGCTCTTTGGAAAGTTAAAATGCAAACCTTTGCTTTCTTGCTGTGGGCCTAAGTGTTCAAGCCCAGCCTATGACAGTCATTGATTATATTGTTGTTTGTTTGTTTGTTAATCATTTTCTTTTTATGGTATGAAAAGGCTTGGTTTTGGGGTGGGGTTTTTTTGCATCTCCAGCTGTTATTCATGGTTATATCTATGTCTTTATGATGTAGAAAGTTAGGCAATCTTGCATTTTGGTCTCTTCTCGAGCTAAAAAGATGATTTATGTGAATTAGTTGCTCTAGCTTGCATAGCATAAGAAAAGCATGAATGTTGCATTTTTTTGATTTTTAATGCAAGGTGATTTCTGCAGCTGATCTTGCAGGTCTCCCTCTAGATTTTCTCCTTACTTTGGGAGTTATATACTTGAGGCATCAGTAAAATTGCTCTTCTTGTCTCCCAGGTTTTTTCAGTTCTTTGTGTCATGAGTAATCAACAAACCACCTGCTGCCCTTAATTAACTTGATGTTGGTGAATCAAGGGACAGAGGTCAAGAAGTTGCTTCATCTTCACAGGAAGCTAATCTGTTTTGCTGCAAGTATTGCAGTTGCTGTTTCAGTTGCTTTCTGAGCTCTTGGCCCCTGACTGCAAGGCCCAAAATCATCCCCAAAAGCTTTTCTCAAAGACATGTGAGGGCTGCCTTTTTACAAACCCAGTGATTGCTTCTCATATAAGAATGTGGCTATTGTTTCTCTGCCCAGATAAGTTGATAAGAATGATTGATTCCTTTGAAGGAGGTAACCAGGAAGTGTCAGTAATTTGAGATCCAGATTCTGCTCTCCTATTGAGAACAGAAACCTCTGCACTCATTAACCATGCTGTTTGCTTTGGCTCTATCTATTCTTTTTAATTTCAGTAGCCTGAGGAAGGTGTTCACCTCTGAGAAGTTGTCCCCAGGTTTACAGAATTGGTACTCAACTATTCAGTATTAAAATTATGGGATGGGATTTCTTACTGAGAAGTAAGTTTCTTTTTTCATCACTGGTGAACAGAAAAAGGGAAATCACTTTTTTTTTTGAGTTTGTGACAGATTCTGTGGTTTTGTTTTTTACATTTTTAAATTTAGCCTTTAAATGGATTCTTTAAAAGAATCGTTGGGTATCAACAAAGCAGTTTATTTCCTATTTCATTAGTTTAGTGCCTGAAAACTAGTTTAAGGGTTTATTAATCCTCTTGGCTAGGTTGTGAACCAAAACACCTTTGAGTAGTAGGCTGTAGTGTACCTCTCCACCCACCCAGTTGACTCAATGGTGCTGTTTGTAGTAGAAAATGTCCTGCTGAGGAAGTAGCCTTTGAAGAAGTCCTAATGTCCGTATAGGGAAAAAACCCAGCAGTTTTTGTGCAGAAAGTGGGAGAGGCTATTTATTCATGGTCAGAGCAGATCTGTTTTGAGATTTGTTATTCTAAAGTAGTGCTTCAAGTTAGCTCTTTTCTTTTTGCCTGTCTTTCTTGAGACTGCCTGTAGGTGAGCTGACCTTTAAAATTTTTCTTTGCTGCTGTGGCTCTTCTGAAAGAAGTCAGTGTCTTGGCAGCTCTGCCCTTTTGGCTGATACTTTGTCTTCTCTGGGTAGTATAGGTACTACAAAAAGTCATCCTTTCTGCTGCAACTTCATGTTATGCTCTTCGTAAGTACAATGGAAGACAGTTTTGATGGGAGGAAATGCTTGTCTGAAAAAGGAAATTAGGCTTTGCAGTTATAAACTTCAGCGTTCTGTCTTAAAAAATAGCTCTGCTCAGTATTTAAGAGCTCTCTGACCTGGAAGTGCAGGAAAATCCTGTGAAAGAGCTGCCATGCACTGGTCCACTGACAGTATGTGTGGTGTAGTATACTCTCTGGCTGGTTATAGGGACCTGTGTTACGGAAAAGGGCTGCAATTCCACAACCACCAGAAATGGGAGGATATGATTTCCCTTTCCTCTCATCCTTCCTTCTTCACAGTTCTTCCTTACACTGTCTCATCTCCTCCCTTGTCCCAGCTTTGGCACTTAACTGGTACTTAGTACACCAGAACTTTCTGCTTCTATTCTGGGTCTCATTCTATGTTATTTAGGTGAACTGCAGAGGCTCAGAGGACTGATGCACATTAGCAGGGTTGTAGCCAAGGACTGGTGGCTGGAGGGGAGAGCAGGAGCTCACTCATTGGTGGTAACTGATTATTCAGAACTTCTTGCCTGAGCATTTGGACAGGCACCTTAGTGTCTTGTCTTCCTCTTCATCCTAGCAGCCTGTGCTGTAGGAAATTCCTGGGGTTGAAGATGCATCAGCATGATAACAGATGATAACTCTCAGTGGTCATATTGGCCAGGATGATCCTTGCACTCATTCTGAATTTGTCTTTATGCCACTTTCAGCGGAGTTGACTGGAGTTCCCTTGGTTGTCTAAAATTGTGGGTTTATTAGTTGTCATCATGGTTTAATTTTCTTCCTTTCCTTTCTTAGTACTCTCTCTTTAGACATTGCAAATGTTGATGTTTTTGAAGAGTGTCGCTTTGTAGTCTTGAGACCTTGTGTTGGTGGTACTAAGTGTTTTTTGACTGCACTTACATTCTTGTCTTCAGTCTCCCTTTAAGTATTGTTGAATAAAAAGAAAAGTTGTTTCCACCCCACCCTAACCCCCATAATTTTTTGCTAAATTGAAATTTGTCTTTGACAAAATGACTTCACAGATCCTTGCTTGAACAGTATTCTTTCTTAAATTGGTAGGTTGCATTTCATTTTCTATACTTTTAGTTGTGTAACAAGTGGCATACACTTCACAATGTTATTTCGGGGGGGGGGGTGGTACTGTACTTGTATGTAGACCAAATTAGTGAAGTAATAGCATGAGTTAAAGGTAGGAAAAATGATGATTCTATGACTAACTTGTTGCCTCCACCCACATTATCTTTTTCTTCTTCCTTTGGTCCCTCTGCCAGCAAGAAGTTGTCTCTGTTTTCAGTGAGCTATGCTAGAGTAGAAGGAGAAGAAAGCAGAGGGGAGAGAATAGAGAACTGTGTTAATGATGCTTATGTAGCTCTTTGTGTCTGGTGAGTGAAAGGCTCCATTCATGGGCAGTCATTGTTACTGTCCTGCACATACTCAGTGAAGAGGTTGCAGATAAGTTTGAAGTCTGCCATCTGGTCTGGCACAGTTCAGCATCACCCCCCACCCTCCCAATATGCCGGAGTTCTTTATGTCTGTAACCCAGTTTGCACAGCTGAGAGATTCTGGACATACAAAGATAATGCAAAATTTAGCAGTCGGTAACACTACATGATCTAATTGCATTTTGTTTTTTAGCTTTTACTTAAACTCATTGTAGATTTATACTTGATGCATGAGGGGTAAAAATTATGAGAAGAGAGTGCCAGTGCGATAAAGCTACATGGTTTTTGCTTCACTGGACAGAGAAGGCAGTGTAGAGTAAACATTAATGTTTCTTTCAGGGTAAACAGGGGAGCTTTGGAGGCATGACAGTTAGCAGCAATTGTCATGTAAGCTCAGCACACATAAATAAATCTGTACTGGCTAAAAGATCCTGTGGGATAAAATGGAAAACTTGAAATAGATGTAAGTGATAATAAAGTTTGTATTTCATAGCAGTTTTGCCATAGTTCTTACATGGAAATGCTAGCATTTCATTTGCCTGTGCAGTGGTATAACACAGAAGCTTTGGTACCCATTTAAAATAATTGAGGGTCATGTTTTATGTGGGATTGCTAAATGTTGCATTGTGTGAAAAGTCAGTTAACCTATGCAGAGAAATAAACTGATGATATATATGGCCTTTGTTAGGCAACGGTGTCTTAAAATAGAGTTGGACTGCTGAATCTCGTGTTATTTGGAGGTGATTTAAAGAACAGTTGTGGTCTATTTTAGCTCTTGCAGGAATAAAGCATTATTGGCTTTTGTATTTTGGGAGCTTAAAGTTTGAGTAGTTTTCCTTATGGTCCATGTGTTGTGTGGTTAGCAGATGTGAAGGATGTTAGACTCCAATTTGTGAGAGTAGTCACAGATAAGCAACAAACAAGGCATGGCAGAGGTTTGGTTTGTGTTTCTTCTAAAGACTTTTTTTAAAAATCATTTCATTTTCTGCCAGTTGTGTTATGTCCTTAGTTCAGTACACAAAGTCTTTTCTGGAGCATTTCCAGTTCCCATTTTCCTAAGCTGACAATAGTCAATGGAAAGACTTAATTTGAAACACAATTAGACCATTTCTTCCTCTTTCTTTTTTTCCAATTATTACTCACAAAGTATTCTTTAATAAGTCAACAGTTAGGGAAAATTTTACATATCTGTCATCCTGAAGCATTACTTTGGCTTCCAGTTTTGTTGGCATAAGAAGTGTGAGCCATCCAGTTTTCAAATGTTCTTGAAATACATGTAAAATGACTCCTCATTTGCCAGATTTTTGGAAGCTTTCAAAGCATTCTCTGAGATAAACATATGATTTTATAAAATATAAACAATATTTATGTATTTCAAATACGTAATCAAATGTGCTTGGCTATGCATAATCGTCATATGATGCACTAGAACACAAGGATTGCTAATACACTCATCCCAATGCCTGCAAAACAAGCACATAAACTTTTTTTTTCACATTATACTTATGGAATCTGTAAAGCAAATGATGGGAAGGGATAATTTTAATTTTTTTAAAAGCATTTTCAATTAGGATCCAAAGGAGGCATTCTAAAAGTTTTGTTTACTGCACATGCATGGAATGGTAGGTTTCAAAAATTGGGGTATATCGATTTAAAATACATGAAAGGGAAACAAGGATTTAAACATTATCCTTGCCTTGGTAAATCTTGATTCTCCACTCAGTGTATCTGACTTATAGCTATGGATTTAAAATTTATCCTGTAACTTTTCCACATAGGAGATAACTAATTGAAGTGTAACAGAAATCATAAAGCATGTAAGAATAGTTTCTCTTCTGTCAGCTTTGCCTCACACTGGTGAATAAACTTAAAAGTTCCCTCCCTGGAAGGAACAGGAAAATGGACAGTATAATATGTGTCTTGTTTGACACTGCTGGCTGGCAAGGCTGGTATCCACTCAAAAATTACAGTTAGGGTGTACTTTGTTACTGTAAGTGTAAACACCAAAGACATTGTCT
This sequence comes from Edolisoma coerulescens, assembly GCA_013397115.1. Classification (NCBI taxonomy): domain Eukaryota; kingdom Metazoa; phylum Chordata; class Aves; order Passeriformes; family Campephagidae; genus Edolisoma; species Edolisoma coerulescens. Next base: position 134,443 of record VWZW01001243.1, read on the forward strand.
CGACCTAAATATACTGTTCTTTGTGGTTGTTCTGTGAGGTTGGAGTCTTCTATGGACAAGCAACTGCATGACTCACTCTGCTGTCCCAAATGCTGGGTAAATAAGCACACTTTAAAATGAATCTCTTTGCTTTTATGCCTGTTCCACAGCACTTTAGAAAAATACTTGTGTTTATGAAAGGATTTCTTGAGGAAAAAATTGTATTGTTAGTACAGAGAAGCCAAGAAAATGGTTGCTCAGAGGTTCTTTCTCTTACCAGACTCATCTGCAAGAGAAAAAATACCATAGATGAATGACCAAATAAATCTAGGCAGCACACTTTTGGAGCTACCCACTAGACCTGAGTTGAGAAATCGGAAGTCTTGCTTTATGATGTTACCAAACTTTGTCGGAAGTGTGCTGCAGGGGAGTTGTATGCATTGGTTGCAGTTTCCAGTAAAGATATCACTCTACTAGTAACGATTAATTAATGGAGCTTTAAAAACAGCCAATTTCTTTGTAGATACACCATTCTGCTTAAAACAAAGACAAATTTCTTTACTTTTTCTGCAACATTTTATTAGATTAGGGATGTGAAATACTAAATCTGTAGGAAGTTAGGAACAGATTACTTTTTTGTCCTTGTTTCAGGTTGCCAAAAAAGAATTTGGGACAGATGACAAAAATTAAGAACACAGCCGTGACTTGTGGAACATTAAACTCTTAAGAGGAGAAAAGAATTTATGTTGGTTTCCTCAGTTATATATATTCCTAAACTCTAGCATGAAAACTAGGGTTTGTGAGGTTTGTAGAAGAGTTTGAACCCCCCAAAAATAAGACTTCATGTTCTGGAGAAACAATTGAGAACTGGCCTTTTAGCTGTGTCAGTTTTGAGCATGCTGCTTTAGTTTAGTTTGTTCTACTATAATATAGTATTTAGTGTTTCATTTGTTATCCTATAATAAAAGTTGTCTGCAAATACAAAGAAAAGCCTTCATTTTTAGTTAACCGAATGTACAGCTTTGGTTAGTTTCCTGTGCTGGACACTTATTAGTCTTACTTCTGTAAAAGTTATTCAATACTTTAGACCAGCCACGTCAGTGCCTTGCTTTGTGAATGCAGGGCTTATTTCATTCATGTGGCTTACCTGCTTTTAACAAATAGGGTAGATTTGTGACTTATAACTCCCCTGCTGTGTATACCCATTCTTTTATAGTGGTTGATCTCATGATGGTTTGATGTCTACAGTCATTTCAGAGGGAATTTATAGTGTAGAAGTCAACAGCTCTATAATCAAATTTTTCTTAATACAGTTACTTCTCAGAGTATAAGGCAGTAGATTCAAACAAAACCAATTAAAGCTATATGTACTCTTATTCCTTACATTTCTTAGCTGCTTTGATGTCTTCTTGTCTATGCTACAGGTAGAGCCCTTCACAGGATGCAGTCTCTGATATTCTGTAAATAATGCAGTTAGGAATCAGTTAGCCATAGTTTTTGGGGGGGGTTCCCTTTCTTCTTTAGGTCTTCCACTTAATGCACCTTTTTTTAGACTAATCAGACAACCATTTGCTGTGAAAATATACTCCATCTTATTTTTTCTTGGGGTTTTCTTGAAACTTCCTCCCTGCAGACAAACTGTATTTGGGATTTCATGTTTGGTTTATGCTAGTTTAGATCCATGCTACTGATGAATTGGGCAGCCTTGCCCCATCTTGTGTTGGAGCTGTTGTTTATGCAGCTGCCTAGTGATTTGGAGCAGCTTTCCCTGGAAAATAATCCTTGTGAATTAGTTGTTCATTGATCCATTGGACCACATGGTCAAAATCATTGCTGCCCACACAAGAGATGTGAGAGCATGTGGTTGGGGGAATGACAGGACTGCCTCTTTCTTGCAGCAGTTTAGGCTTACACTTCTAAAAAGCAATAGTGAAATGAAGCTTGAACTGAATGTTCACCGGCTTTTGCGATCCTTTCTGTCCTGCTCTGTCTTAAGTAACTTGTGTTCAGCAGGGGAGCATCACAGCCTGACCTGGAAGGTGATGGACTAGCACAGAGTGCATCTCATGCACACAGAGCAGCAGTTTGTTTGTTCAAGATTTAAGTAACATGTCTGTGACATCTTGAACGTCACAGACGTGTTACTTAAATTACAGTGTATTTCAACAGGGTTAGTCTGTCAGGACTGGCATGAAGTTATAAGCATCCCTAGTATTCAATAAATACTTGCTGTGAGTTAAGATTTAATTTTTTTTTTTTATTCCGGTTGCCTGCAGCGAGATGGAGTCACAGGAGTCCTAGGAGGGAAGGTTGGCCACTCTTGAGCACAGAGTAATTACACCAGGTTCTCCCTTCCCCTGTCTGGCTCCAACATGTTTTGCAGCAGCCAGGCACTGCAGCTTAAAGAAGACTGCTGTACTCCCCCACCATGCACCCAGGCATTCTTGATCTTGGCCAGTCTTTGATTCGAGAGTAGCAGTGTGCAAACCAGCTGAAGGGCTGGCCAGTGCTCTGAGAGGATGCAGTCTTGAGGTTTTTTTAATTGTGATGCTCCAGGCTTCACTGAGACTTACAGACTACAGTTTTAATTCTAAAGGCTTAGTCTCAGACAAATTCAGCTGTCTTCTCATGGGAAAGCACAAAGCAAGACTCAGATGATGCTCCTTCCAGTAATCTATTTCGTGGTCAGATGTGCAGAGGTCTTTAAAAACTTCTGTATTTTAAATGACACACACCTTCCTTTCCTTTCTTGTGAATACTTTATCTAATGTAGATGACTAGTAATCACTCTGTAACAGTAATGAATGATGGAAAATTTCTCTTAGTAGTATAGTTTGATAAAATTTTTATAAGCAACTCCAGGATGACCCTGCTTGAACGAGGGAGGTTGAACCAGATGACCGACTGTGGTCCCTTCCAGCCTTACCCACACTGTGATTCTGTGAGAACACGTGTGGGAAGAGGTCAGGCAGCTCTGTTACCTAATGCTGCTGCTTCAGTCTCTCAGTGTCTATTTTCCTTTTCCGAGGTTTTAATAAGAATAAACTGTAACCCCTTTTGCAACATATTTTTTCTAATATCTGGTCTAAACCTCCTCTGGTGCAACTTGAGGCCTTTTTTCTTGTCCTATCTCTTTTTACTTGCAAGAAGAGACTGTCACTCACCTGTCTACACCTCCTTTTAGGTGGTTGTAGAGAGCAATGAGGTGTCCCCTGAGCCTCTTTTTTGCTAGGCTAAACAACCCCCTTTGCAAAGGAAAGCAGAAAACGGATATTTTTAGTTAGATATCTGTTTATCATATTGTGTCCATATGAATAAGTTCCATATGAATAAATAATCTCAAAGAGGTCAGAAAAACCAATTTCAGTTCTCCTTTCCCATCTTTGGGTCAAAATTACAAAAATTGTTTTTAATCTTTAATTCGTGAGGTTTTTTTTTTTTAAATAGTGGATTCTAATTCTTGAAGCTGGAGTCTAAAGAATTTAGTGTAGGGATGTAGTTGAAACAGAAGCTATAGTGATCTTTTCAACAAAGTTTTGCAAGCATATAGCTTGCTATTGAACACTGTATACTGAGTTTCTCTGATCTTTTAGTTTGTTTCTTAGGGACAGAGAATGCTTTTAAAAAAGGCTTTTGAAGTGTTTCTCAACTGTGACATTAAATCCAGAATAGTGGTGCAAGAGTGCCACCAGCTGGTTTAATTAAACATGTGTATTTATTGTTAAACTCTTTATTACAGAGTTTTGCAAGGATCACATGGCAAGGTAATTACATGCACAAGTCCTCAAGGTGCTCTTATTGCCTTTTTTTAATGTACTAAGGTAAGTTATTCTGCTGTACATACCTTGAGTGAATGATGTCTTTGAATGTACAGATGGTATTTAACAAGAAAGGAAATTTTCTATTTAACATGTTTAAGGCATTAGAACAGTAAGATAAAATACTTCAGAAGATCACCAGGTCATCTTTTTCTTACACTTCCCACCCCAGTTTTTGATCATTATTTGTAAACTGTCAGTGTAAAGAAGGTATTTGACACCTTTCAGACTGTACGGTTTTTAAGCTCTGTATGCCTGTATTCTCAGCCCTTACCTTAAAATCAGAGGAATTAGATACAACTCAGTCTCTTAGTGATGAGACTGAATCTTTCTAAATTGATTCCACTTTTCTGTACTAAGTGATAATCAGACATAACAAGAGAATGGAGCAGTGTTCAGATTTTGCAAAAATATGCAAGTAGAATTGAAGAAAGGAGTCCATGTATAATACACCATCTTACTTGGGAACCAGTGGGCTGCTACCATGGCAAGATGGGCTACGTGGCCTTCATGCTTCAGACCCTAGCTAGACAGCTCAGTGTATCACCTCTTCTTAAATGCTTTTCTTAAAATCCACCCATCAGTTATTGTCTGTAAAAAATAAATCTAATATGCTTGGTAATTTAGTGATAGTTTAGAAATCATTTCCGTTTTGGGGTTTTTTTGAAACTGACTTTCAGCTCAAGACCTCTTAATCTCAAGAATTAAAACAACCCAGTGAATATTACATAATGGAGCTGACAAGGATAATAGGTGAGAAAATCTTGAGGTTTTGGCCATGTAGAGGCCAAAATGACCGTTACTGGTCGTTCAGTTAGTACAATGAATTACATTCTGAAAATCTGAATTTTCATTTTCCTGGTAGCCCATCTGTTCCATCATGTTTAGCAAACATGCTTTGTAGGTATAGGATTGGTGATAGCTGTAAAAATACGTCAGTATTGAAAAAACTATCTGGCTTAAGCAGCTGCTATGTTTTTAAGTACCGTGTTTAGTTTTCTGAAAACACTGAAATGCCATTTTCAACAGCTGGTCCATGAACGTCTGGCATTTAGATCTGAAGATAGTGGATGTTACATTTCTGTCTTCAAAGAAAGGATATAGGAAATCTTTGAAGTCCAAAACATAAGTTGGAACAAGACTATAGTCCATGTTCTTATAAACATCAAGGCTAGCTATCTTTCCTGAATGAACTGCACATGAACAGTATTAATTTTTTTGTCCTAATGGAGTCTAGAACTCTTAAGTGTTAATGCTAATTTTACTCAAATCTAGTTTTCTGTGTTGTTGATTATCCACAGCAGGTAAAGTTTGTTACGGAGGCTTTAGTAGGCTTATTTATTTGTTTTTGTTACTTCAGATATTTTGATCATCATATCTGAATTTTTTTAAGTAAAATCGATTTTGCACAAAATATTCTTGTGCATGGCTGTTTTGGCATCCCTTGAGAAAAGTATACATTTAATTTTATAGAAAGTTAATTTTCCAATCAGCATATCTTTTTTAGCATTTTGAGGATTTTTTTTTTATTATTAAACATCCATGGTTTTCAGTGTGACTTGGAATAATTGCTGCTAGGAGTTAAAATATCACACAGTTCAAAACAGTCATTATTGTCTGCTTCTACTTCTTGTATAAAATGGTTTTTCTAGTTTTGATAAATTTTCTTTCAGTATTTTTCACTGTCTTTTAACTAGGTTGAGTTCCTGCAACTTAGTTTGAGGTCTGTTCCATATTATGAGGAAGGACTAAACCAGAAGTGAATAGCTTCCTATATATTGTGTTAAAGTTGTCTCCAAAAGAAGTGATTTTGGCACAGAAAATTTGTAAACATATTTGGTACCTGATGGTAGGCTTCATCTTTGCTTTTTTTGGGGAAAGAAGAGTACCTTTTTGAAGATTATATAAAGAAACAAACTCGGTGAGTTTTGGGCTACAGTGTTACTGCCTGTCCCAGCTTCCTGGTGTGTAGTCTTGTAACACGGTTTATATTGACAGATTCCATGTAACAAAAGGAAACATGTCATATTGCCTCTTAAGAGTCCTCTTAAAGCCCTATCACCTTCTCCTTCCTGGATGCTCACTGGCCTATGGTATTTTGAGTTCTGCCTGAGTAGTAGTGATGCTGGATTAGCTGGGAATCCTGAGTGGAGTCTGACTCCATAATAATCATTTAAAATATCAAAGTGTAAGTGTTGGTTTTAAAATTCTTTTAGTGACAGATAGATCCCCTTTTAGTAGAAAATTTTATCATCTGCTAATGTCTTGTTAAGTGAACTTTTTTTATACGTATAATGGAAATAACTTTAACGAGTTTTTGCAGTAATAATTTTATACAAAAACTTATAACAAGGCATGGCTGTTACTAATGGCTGGATTTTAAGAAAGCTATACTACACATAAAAATGCAACTTAAAAAAACCTGACATCTAGTAGAAGTAAAGAATCCTTTTAGCTTTAGACTGTGCACATTATATACTCTTTGTGTTTGCCCCGCTAAATGCTGATCTAGAAATATGTGATCTTTCAAAGAATTTGGTACATTAGGCATCAAATTGGTGTTATTCGTGTTGAATTAGCTGCACTGAGTATTTTAGTGAATGAAGGAATTAAATGCTCTTCCAGCACTGTTACAATCTGGTTCTTCTACAGTTTCATGCTTAGTATAAAGGACTGCATGGTTTTGTCTTCTCTGAAGCTGCTGTCAAATTTTGACACTTCCATTTTGCTTCAGAGTACTTTTACCTTCCAACTGCCTTTAGTTCTGGTTGGGTAACAATTTGAAAAAAAACCTTCTAAACTGAAAATAGCCCTTATGAGAAATGATGGCCTTGTACTGGGGAAGCAGTCAGCTTACTGCAACAGGATAGAAAAATGCATGGCATTGCAGGATTGGGAGGGACACATGCTAGTTCATGTAATTGGAATTGGTTTTATATCCTAAATGAATCTAAGGTGAGGCACTGGGGGAGAGATGACTTTGTTGCCAGAGCTTGAGTTCTCATTGTTGTGGTTGGAGCAGGTGGAAGACTAGAAATGTCTCCCTAGGAGTAATTAATGTTTTGGTTTTCCTGGGTTTCATTGCTGTTCTTTTTAGTCTAGTGAGGTACTTGGGGCAGAAAAGTAGGTTAATTTGTTTGGCAAGATCAGGCATTTATATTGTCAGAGCTTTGATAACTATTTCAAGTCCTTAAGAAGAGAGGAAGAGTGGGCTATTTAGAACCTCTGTGTGGTCCACTGTGATTGTACTGTCTACCAAAAAATAATGAAATATTTATCTTGCCCTGAACAGTGGAATAGTCTAGGAGCAACATCTGTTTATCCTCAGAGCTTGATGTGTGAGCTGAAGTCTTTCTTTGAAATAGACTAAATGCTTTAAAACTGGATTGTGAAAGTAACACATTGTTCTGAAATGAAATTTAATTTATTATCAACTGGTTTGCGCATGCCAAATATTTAAAAAATTGTATGTGCATGTAGTTATTGTTTAGCTGAGCTGTAATTTCTAGAACTTGGGCTTTCCTGTTGCTTTGCTACAGCTGCTCATTCTAACTTTTAGGTATGTGCAGTACTGCAGAATTTGTTACAGGGTAGGAAGAAGCCATGCACAAAAAATGTCTGGAAAAGAGCTGTTGCCTTCCTGTTTCTAGGCATGTTAGCTCTGCAGCTCCAATTCGCATAGGTAGTTGTCATCACACTGATGTTCCACGTTTTACTGGCCAACCCCTATTCCCATAAAATATCATCATCAAAGTTTCAAGTGGCTATTATGTTGTAAAAAGGATATGGCATTCCCATTTTTGGATAGGAGCTCCTTATGAGAGAAAGTGTAGTTAAGTGCAAGATAGAAGCAGCAAGATGACCAAGATAGGAAGAAGGTTAATTGGCCTACCTTGGCCTTCCCTGTAGGAGAAATATTCTCCAGCAAATAGTATTTCCTTTAAGGAGAGATTCAATATCCTCTTTTTATCCTCACACTATTGCTGACTAATAGGCTGAGACAGATGGTGACTAAACTCTAAGGAAGAGGCTGCAAGTGTACATTGTAATGTTCCTTCTACTGCAGTGCTCCATTCACCAAGAAAGTGGTCCATATTAATCAGAGTCCATGATGACTGACAAGAACTCTGTGAAGAAACTCCTGAAAGAATTTCCTTGAATTTGTCACTGGATTTTTATGAATACTTTTGGGGTTTGGATTGAGTCAACCATTTTATTCTGCAAGTTGTGTAGCAGTATGTTGTAATGAGACCATCCTAAAACTGACTCTGTGGGAAGTTAGAGCCTCTGTGTAAGAAAGGATACAATTCAGTATGACTGTAAATAATTATACCAGGTTTTACAAACCCTCAGCAGTGTGGCTTGAGCTAGGCAGCACTGCTGTGCTTCTAAAACATATGATGTAAATACAGACAGTAATTAATATGCAAGCAGAAAAATCTTCATTTACTCTGTAACATAACCTGTGTCTGTATTAGTGGCTAAATACCCAGGTGGAGCTTGGCTGGAGCCTGGGTTTAACTTCAAATGCTATGTAGGGTCATCCCCGAGGTGTAACTTTTAAAGCCTTCTTGAGATCCTTAATTGCTCATCCCAGTATGTGGCAGTCACATCAAGTAAACTCTCCCTGCAGGAACTGTATTCACCACACTATTTGATACTGCCTTGCATGAAGTTGTAGACATGGGCTCTTCATTTTTTTCAGACTGTACCTTATTGTGGCCTTGAAGAAGAGGTGGGATTCTGTATTGCTGATAACTAAGCTAAAGTAGTAGGCATGTGTAGTTGTCATGCCTTGTTCTGTATAGCATTGAAACAAATGAAACAAATAAGGCTGAGGCAATTGCAACCACATGGCACAAAACTTGCAGTACAGTGGTGGTGCACAGGAGATGTACTTCATGCTCTTTTAATTTGTTTAAATGCTCTTGTTAAGTGCCGCAGTACTAGTCTAATTTCCTTAGCAGACTTGAGTATGTGGTTCTGAAAATCGCTGCATGCTGATGGTTTCGTTGCCTGTAGCAGGTGCTGGAGAAGATAATCACTCTAAGATCTGTCATTAACTGCTTTCTGTCCTTCTCTACTGGTTGCTTCCCCTCTACTGATTTTGCTTCCCGTTTTGAAAACAGATGAAAATATACTTTCTGCTAATTTATCTTCCCAAGAGAAGCACAGGGATTTGTAATTTTGTAATTTGGATTATACAAGAGAAGAGAGACTTAAGTCCTTTAAATAAAAGGACATGAATTTTAAGTCAGGTTGGTTTATTGTTATGGTAATATCTTTCTTCTTTAAGAATGAAGCAGCAACCAGTGTAGAAAGCATAAAAGCAGCATGTCTCCCGGATGACCAGTTTATAGTGGCTTTATAAGTAGAATGTTTAGTTTTAGAAGACTGGACAGGATTTTGAAAAACATTGTTTTCTTTTATTGTTCTAAATGTCTTTACAAATAAGTTTTCTCTTGCAGAAAAGAAACCAGTGGCAGGTAAGCAAAAGTTTTCTTAATTCTATTGTGTGACATTTTGTACAGGAGAAGATTAAAACACTGTCTTCTATTAGCACAATTGCTTTTGCATCAATGTGTCAGGCTCGTAGTATTTGGGAATGCTCATGTTTTTATGGGAGGGGAAAAAAGTGATGGTGTAGGGTTTTTTTTCCTTTAAACTCTGCTTTATCTTCTGTAATCAAGACGCCATAAAATTACTATACTGACTTCCTTTGACTTATGTTCTTTCTCTTTCTTTCTGCACAAGCACTCCTATTTGGACAGGGAAACCTCCCTCCTTCTGAGAAACATTGCAGGAAAGCCTTCTCATTTGCTGACCAAGGTGATGATGCTTCTTTCTACTGTATGTGACTATTTCTATGTAGAAAGAATGCTTTTGGTGTGTGCTATGCTTCTCCACCCCTGCTCTTTCCAGGAACTTCTGCATTTACTTACAGGATTTTCCTGATTATCCAAGGTGCTTTAAAAGGCTGAATTGTATTGTTTGTTTCTGCAGATTTATCAAAGTGTTCAAGTTCTTGACAAATACTTAATAGCCATACTAGCAGGTAAAATGCCTTAGTTGAAAAGGAAATGTACTGAGCTAGAAGTTCTTTTGTTCCTATTGTCATTCACTAGTTAAAAAAAAAAAAGATCCTAATTGTGAAAAATATGTGGGATTGTTCAGTAGTTTTAAAAGGCATTAGTAGCCTTAAATAAAATAAGTTCTCTTGCTGTATTGAAGACAAACTAGTAAGTAATGGGATATTTTTTGATGACATTTTGAATGTTGACTGAATGTAATGTGAGGAGAATATCCTAGTAAGACGGTGGTCTATTGAGCCAGGTATGTACAAATCGTGATTGTAATTTTATTTTCTTTACAGGAAAGAGGTCAGTAATGTACTAAGAGATGCCAAATTGTCATTCAGTTTGCTGAGAATTATATCTTCTATATATATTTCCTTTTGAAACTAGAGTACAATAGATGGAGCAAGCTATAAATCTCTTTGATGAAAATACAGGCTGGGTGAAGGACAAACAGATTTGTATAGCTCAGAGCTTTGAATATTCGATAGCTGAGGTGTCAGATGTCTCTGATGCTAATACATACTGCAAAACCATTTCTGTGGTTAGTTTTTAATTCACAGACATTCTGGTGGAGAGACCTCAGGCAAGCCTGAAGTAACAAAATGCAACTTGGCGACTTCAAAACAATAAGGATAATGTTCACTGGGCAGTCTGTATTTAGCAATAAAAATTTAGAACTAGTTTACTGGTTTTTCTTAAATACCTTAATATTCTTCTCTAAATGCTCAGCATGTATCTTCACAACAGATTTCCAGGCTGTCTTCCAGAGGAGTACAAACAGCCAAAAACAAGTAATCATCTGCTCTTGTGATTGTTTTGCTTAAATTTTAAATCCATACCTCTGCCTCAACCCACCCCCAATAGCTCTTGGCACCCCTGCACCGCCTAACAAAGCAAACAGCCACCAAAACAACAATTGGCTTGATTACAGATAGATTAACAACAGCTGCGGCACAAACAGAAACCAGTTTTCTTTAATCTCCATGTGTCTTCAGATCCTCCCTTCTGGTTGTTTATATGTGGGATGAGTGTTAGTTACCATATGGGAATTTCATTTTAAAATGTGCATTAAATGATCCCTTTGTGTCATATGACCATGGAGTAGCTCATATCAGGCATTCTAATACACTCCAAAGTTAAATATTTGTATTTATAAATCTTTGTGTTGGCTAATTAGGCTTCATAACTCTTTGATTCAGGTGCTTTTGGTGAGCCTTCTGATTTTCTGAGGATGTTTGGTCCCAAGGCATCAAGCTTGTAGCTCTTTCAGTACAGCTGTGCCTTCCACTTCTGACTACTGACCATACAGGCCTGATGTGGAGCTTACTGGTTCTCTTCTGACCTCCTCCAAGCAGAAATATCTTCAGCAAAATGGTGAAATTGAAGTCCACTTTGCTGCTTAGATCTCTTCAGCTTGCTGTAACATTGGATAAGCCTCTGTATGAGTGAAGCAGTCCCAAAAAATGGGACATTTCCTTGTAGCAAGGTGTTAGATCAGTTGGTTGTAGGATCGTGTTGCCGGGTCTGTGCTGATGTCCCTGGTGCGTCAACTGTTTCTTACTGTCTTTAACTGTTTCTGTTTCTTCCCCTTCTCTGGTATGTCTGTGTCTTACATTGAGATTAGAACCATTTTTGTCCTCTGGTAATATAACTAATTGTAAAAATTCTAGCTGTGGACTAGATTCCTTCTGCATCACAACCATGCACACACACAGTTCCTGTCGCAGTATAGGGCAGATCTTAGTACAGAAAATGATGTATTCGTTTTGGTGATCTCTCCATTTTTAGGTATAATTCCAGGTGTTATTGTTCACACAGCATTAAAACCTTTGTTTGAAAACAGAAAGAAGGGAAAGCATATCTGTAAAATAAGTTATTGAATATTGAAAATAAAGCAATGTAGCTTTGTTGTCAAATCTGCAAGCTTGTTTCCCTATAATGAATATTGAAAACTAATCTTAGTACTGTGAAATTAGAGCACATGCAAATAATTTTGAGAGAATATTCAGGGCTCAAATACATCTCAGTTTTGGCCATGAAGATAGAAATGTAACATGCCGGATTTTGAAGTGAGCATTTCTTCTACCATTCTGATGCATGTGAAGCTGAAACTACATTCAGGAAGACAGATGGTAGTGATTTAATGATGTAATGATTCAGATAGTATGTCAGCATCTGGAGGTAAAGGAACCATATTATACCTTTTCTTCCCAAACAGCAGGTACATCATTCTTCTTTTCTTGTTGACCTGAAATACAAGAATTCTTCTAATGAATGTTGATTCCCTTGCTTTGTAGATTTTGGTTCCTGCACACTGTAATTCCGTCAGACTTTTGATTAAATGAGTTATGATGTTGGCTTCATGCATCTTAGGCCACTCTGATTCAGATGTGCTCATTCTTGAATTAAGCATCTGTTTGAGTTTTTTTTTTTAATGCAGTTTAAAAATACAGCAGTTGATTTCTAATCTGCAAAGGATGTAAGGACAATCTAAAAACTCCAGCCTCCTACAGACACTTTCTGAGGAAGTTGTGATGTCCTATGTAATTTTAATGTCACCTTTTGTCCTTTTTATTATGGTAATTATATTGTATACTTTGTCATTATAATGAATACATCATTTATGTATTATTTATAATAATCTGTTGTGGTTGCATTGTTAGATAATCAGCCAATGTTCTGAAATCTTCCTGCACTGCTCCACATATCAGAGCTTTTTGTCCAACTAAAACTCCTTGCCAGTTGGTTGTAGTGTCTCCTCTGTTACACTGTAGTGGTCTTTGCACTCTCAGACTTCCTTACTGTGATTTCTAAGTCCCATTCTTCCACCTGGTTTGTTTGGGCTTCTTCCCCTCCCCTTTGCTGTTTTTCTCCTGGTCCCAGATCCCAGCACTTTTTCTTGTATAACTGTCTGCCCTAGTGAGAAGCCTGGCCTAGAGCCGTTACTGGGTAAGTGGGATGATAATGTAATGCAGATGATTGCTTCAAGGCATAAAGAGCCAGTGAAATTCCTTTGGATTTTTTATTTCATCACTACCAGCTTTGTCAAATCTCGTCTGAGTAGTCTTTCAGGCAGACGGCAGAATGCACGTGTGTGCTGATTAAGGTTCTGTTCTGCCATACCTTGAAGAATAACTTCAAAAGGACACAAGTCTACTTGGAGGCATCAACCAGTGGTGCACCTGAGATGTCAATACCAGATGCAGTACTTGTCAGCATCTTCCTTAGTGGTATGGGGCCTTCTCTGCCCTTACAGACTGTGGGGAAGAAGATCCCTTCTGTGGGAAATTGTGACAAGGGCCAGTGTGACTTTGAGATACATTTAAAATGTAACTGCTGCTTTCCAATTTCCATTCAGAAGCCATCTTCTGTGTTTGAGTTAGGCTTCTAATAGCAAAAAGTTTGTGAATGGTGAACAAAGAAGTAGAACAAAGGAAAAATATGGCGCTACCCCAGTGTAATGTCACTGTAATATTTGAGCTCTTTTGAGGTGAATAATTCTCAGACACAACCCCTAAAACAATACTACCACTTCACAGCCATTTCCGTATTTAGTAGCTTAATGCAATATGGTGACAATGTCAGGAATATTCCAGAGGTGTAGAAAAGTCTGTACTAAACTGAGAAGAAAGAAGGAGGAAATGTGTGGTGAATCTACATTGGGGAGGATGGACCCCTCACCAGGGTGAATGTGCACGCATGTTTAGTGAACTTTCACATACGCATATCTTGCTTCCCTTTCTGCTTTACCCAGAGAGAGGTTAATTAGAGTTAGTATGAGAAGAAATGCAATAAACATATGTTTTGAGAATGGCCATGAACTACTACTGTAAACACAAGCTCACTGTTTATAAATGGACTGTGCCATGATTGCAGCAGAAGGAATATTCTGCTTGTCCTAATGAGTTTATCAAGAAATACTGAAGAACTGCTCTTAATATTCACACATTTGATTTTAGTGCTGATCACAATACTCTCTTGTTCTAGTGTTCTTTTTAATAGTAAATGAAAGCAATCAAAGAAAAACTTCATTAGTGTGATTAATATTCAGACTGATATACATTAAACATGAGGCTAATGAAGATGTCTTGAAGTTTTGGGTAATTAGGTACAAATGGAAATGTTAATATGGTGTTCTCTGGTAACAGGAACCTCTGTTTCAGTACAAGCTCTGCAGGAAGGAGACTCCTTGCAAAACAGGCAATTGGCTTTCTACCCAAAGCTAGACTAGCTGAGAAAATAAACAGTGGATACCTGCTTTTAGTCCTTCAGAAGTCAGTTCTACTTGTGTATTTAGTTATCTTCTTATCTTCATTCAAAGAAAAAATTCAGAGGAAAAAAGCAAGTATTAAACAAAGATGAAATTTCTTATTTTATACTTCTTTAGTTTCTGTATCTACCTTGCTAACTTAAGTAAAATGTGGACTTTACTTACCCCTTACAGTTTAATTACTGGCTTTTCCAAATACCTTTCTTAAGTGATGCCCCCCCTCCCTTTTTTTTTTTTCCATTCTGTTTGTGATGCCTGTAAAAGAGATTAGTTAATAACACTTAAAAAATATAAAATGAAAGAAAAAATAAAACCCCAGCCTAGAAACGCGAGGCACAAAATCGTTTGAGCAAGGTCAGCTCTGTCATTGCACGCATCTTGCATCTTTAATGCTAAAACACAGCTGGAATATCTTGTAACTGCATATTTAATTGGAAACTGCGGGAAGAAACACTGCTTGTCATTATATTACAGAAATCTTAACTTTATATTTTTTTGTGTTATTCTTTCCGATATTTCACTGAGGCTAAAATTATTCAAAACATAGTTCTAGTATATAAATGCAAGGAAGAAGGTCATTAATTTAAGACTATTGCACTGAAGAGATGCATTTTCCATTTTGGTTCACAATATCTTTGAATATTTTGGATTAACAGGTTCTATACATAAGTATGTTGCCAAGTATTCTTTAAATCAGGTGCAACGTTTTCCATAACCAAAAGTAATCTTAGTTGAAAACTTTAAAACGCAAGTGTAAGAATAGTCCCAGAATAGTCCTGTTAAGTGAGGAATTTGTCGCAATTTAACAGTGATGCATATTGCTACTATTAGAGAATATCTTTTTCCTACCAGACGTGAAAATGACTCTCCATTGTGTTTTGTGTTTTTATAAAGTGTGTGCGTGTGTGTATGCATATCCTTGGTGTGTTTCCAAGGCTTGCCTGTGACTGTAGAAATGGTCTAACCAGGGAGTGGGTTCTGCTGAATCTTTTCTGCTGTGTCCATGTTTGAGACAAATCTGGAGGAAAATATCCTCTGATAGAAGGCAGGTTACAACCGCCCCTCCCCCACCAGGTTCAGGAAAGAACTATTCCTCGGAGGAATGTGAAAAGGGAGAAAAAAACTATTTAACAAACAAACAGGAAAGGAATAATAATGCTAAATAATAAAAACCTCTCGCTGTGGAGAGAACCTGGTAAATTCAAAGTCCCTTTGTAGATGTGGCTCTCTCCTCTTCGGAGCTGGGTCAACATGGGGGCCCTCCTTGGGCCTCACTGGAAAGTTCTCCCAGTTGATGCTTTGGTGTTGTTGCTTAGTTCTAGAAGAAAAGAAGAAGAAGCCAGAGTCCCAGAAAAAAAGACTCTCTGTCTCTCTCCAGAGAAAACAGAGCTGAAAGCTGGCTGAAAAGCAAAAAGGGTGCTTCCTCCACTCTCCTCGCCACAGCCCAAAGACACAGCGGAGCAGTGACCTTGGAGCACAGACTGCTTTGAAAAGTTCGCTTTGTTTTTTCTCTCCCCCTTCTCGGGCTCAGTTTAAAGGCACAGAAAGGCCCAGGGTTCATGTCTGGACATAGAGCCCTGTCGATAGGGGATACACATCATAAAGTCACCCCAAGACACAGTTCTCCTCCAGATCAGCTGTGAGCGAGCTCTGTGTGTGTGGCCCCAGCAGGACTGTGACTGCTCTGAGCAGCAGGGCTGTGCAGGGGAGGCAGGTGTATGTCAGGGACTGGCATTGTACTGCCTGTGAAGCCATGGCAGCACAGCAGTCCTGCTGTTCACCTGCATATTTATAACCCTTTAGCAACTCCTATCACCTATTGCCAGTATTTGCTAGCAAAGGGGAAATAAATACCTAAGTTAAATGTAGTTGGACTGGATGTGCTGGCTGTGGTAGCTGGTGGCATTGAATAGTTACAGTTGCAGTTGGGTATTTTTGCCATCTGTTGCCTGTCTCCCTGTGCAGTGAAAAGGGCTGTTAGCTTGTTAGTACAAGCTGATGGACTGCACATGCTTCCTCCTGGATAGAAGTTGTGTTGCTTTCATGTACAGGGGGAGGAGAGAACCTGTGTTTGTGTACAAGTGCTGTTCTCGGGTGGCTTTGATGGGCAGGGGACTGTTTTCTTGGGCCATTAGGAAAGAAACAGAATAAATGGTTGTGAGTTTTGGTGCGTTTTTAAATTATTTTATTAAGGAATCAAAATACATAGTTCTTCCTCCTTCTCTCATGAAATATTGCCACATCAGCAGTGATGCAGCAGTGGCCTGAGCTTAGTTTATTACTGCTCAGAATAGCTTAAAATCTTTGACTGCTATATGCTTTCAGAAATTTCAAATTCTTGCTTTCTTTTCCTCGCTGTGTTTTCCAGTTAGTAAATTCAGACCTCTTTTTATAACTTGTTACTGGTTGAAAGCGGTTCTTATTTTGAAAATTGTAAATCTGTTTTGTTTTGGGGGTTTTTTTTAATTTAAAGTGGTTTTGTTAAACTCTAATAAAGTATAAGGAATCCTAATCTCTGGACCCACATTAAATTGAGTAGGAAATGAAAAGTAAGTGGTACACATTAAAATAGTAAATCCTTAAAATCTTTTTTCGTCTACATATTTATTTATTTTTAAAAGCATTTTAGGGAATGATGGATTATAAACTTTGAGGTCACCAAAGCTATTTTAGCTGTGTTGGCACAGGTGTATGAGAGGCCACAAGCTTGTTGCTTGCCCTGATGTTGCTGCCTGTGCACTGTGGTGCACTGTGGCGGGCAGGTGCTCCTGGTGCTTTGCACAGGTGTACAGTGAAATGGGTTGGAAAATTGTGCTGCTTGACTTGAATGAAGAGCAAACCCAAACATGCTGACAACTTTTGTACAGCAGTAAGGTTTTTGGCTGGGTTAATGAGCAGCTTTTTTAAACTATGAATTACAGTTCCTCCAAATATAGGATAAAATGTGTCTTTTGCTTTTGCTGAATTCATGATGAACAGGTGCATAGCATCACTTTTAGAGACTTACAAGTCTTTCACAGAATCACTGAATAAGCTCAGTTGGAAGGGGCCCACAAGGATCATTGAGTCCAACTGCTGACCCTGCACAGGACATCCCCAAGAGTCACACCATGTGCCTGAGAGCGTTGTCCAAACGCTTATTGAGCTCTGTCAGGCTCGCTGCTGTGAAGCCTCGTTTTTTAGTAATAATTTATTTCTACACATTGAAATGGTTAATGTTAAGGAATAGGAAGATTAAATGATTCTTGGTATCATGGCATGGTTTGTTTTTCATAGGATGCTAATCTGATTTAACCTTGCTAAGCTATAGGACACCATTGCTGTTGTGAATAAAAAGCCGTAGTTCCCTGCAGACTAATAAAAGCTATGTTCCTGGGTAATTCAGTTCCCAGATAAGGTTTCAGGCTCACATTATTTCTGCTCGTGTCAACTTACTGGTTCATTTTATTGAAAAGAATTAATGTTTCTCACAAGGCAGCATACTGTCTGTCCAGCTGATGCTTTTTCTAGTGCACAGAATGGTCACAGATGTGAAGAACCAAAAGCTACTAAGAGTGCAGTAAATAACATGGGAATGTTGTTTAGCAGTTGGTAAAAATATTAGTAACTTACTGAGAAGTCAAAACCTTAAACTCTGTCGATTTCAGAATAGCTGAATCTTGACTTTTTCAAGAAAAGCAACCATCTAAACACATGGTAAAGAAACTATGAATGACATTCATAGAAGAAAGCAATAGAGAACTAAATGTTTGTGGCATGCTGAATGTTGTGATGGGATGTGTTGGCTCTGGGAAAAATATTAATTATTCTTTTTTAAGGGTATTGAATATTTTGGAAGGGATTTGTGTGGTTTTTAATAGACTTGTTTGTGCTAGAGATTTTAAAATAATTGTGTTTTTAGATATTAATCACAATTAAGATCCACAGTTTAAGATTTTGGAAGTCTGAAAACTGCGTATGTCATTTTCAAAACAGTGGTTGCTTTTTTAGCTGCATGTTTCAAATGCAATTTCAACGGAAATATCTATCATCTCCAGAATTTAAAAATCTGTATTGCTAGTCTTAACAATATACTGTTTTCTTTAGCGTCAGCAGATAGATTTAAGTTACCTGAGTTTTTAATGCATTTCTAACTGTAATAAAAACAGGTTACGTAGAAGAGCAAAAGAATCCTTATTTGCCTTGTGTCTTAAAATACTTAAAGCAAGGAGAAATACAGCTTGGATTTAGTAAAGATAAAGGGAGTGTTCAAGCCTCTTACTGAAAATGGGTTTAATAGTTCAAAATCTTTCAAACTAATGCATGTAGTGTGGAATCCTACTTATGGGATGTGTTTCCATACTTTATGTGAGCTGTTAAATTTGGATACTTCTTGGCATGCTATTTGTGTTTTATGTTCATCAACCAGTAATCTGTTGGGTGTACTCCATTGTACACTCTTGTTGAATATGTGTTGTCCCAGCCTATGACTGTAAATATATAATAAGCTAAAACATTTGGTAGCATAAGGCTATTTATAGTACAGGAGAACAGAGAAATGCCAAATGTCTATACAAAATATATACCTCCAGTATGTTCCTTTGGAAATAATGGCAGTTGTATTTCTCAGTATTAGATAGGAACACTTGTTGTCTTAAAAAGTAATAGTTTTCATCATTACTAAGAAATAGTTGGAGATTATAGATGAGCAAATCAGCATTTCAGATCATGTTTTAAAGCATGGTAGCCTCAAACCCACTAAAACCTGGCTGAAGTTTGTCTTAACTGGAATTGTGTGTTGTGTTCCCCTAGGAGGAGCAGGCTGCTAAATTGAAAGCTGAGAAGATTAGGGTTGCATTAGAGAAGATTAAAGAAGCACAAGTGAAAAAGGTAAGTTAGTTACACCAATTTATAAGACCTTATTTTATTTTTTTTCACCTGGAAAATGCAGGCAAACTTCTCATTTGTGTCTTTTACCCTTAAGAGCTCTTTATAAAATAGGAACACTTTAGTGTTCTAATCTTGAATGGTAATGTGCTTTCCCATCTAGACTAGACCTAATTAGGAAAATGTTAGGATATGGAATAACATTATGTTTTTCTGAAGGAATAGCTTGTTTTTCAGCTAGTGCTCATCGGGAAGATTTTACCAACTTCCACCCAGAACTGAAATGAAGGTCCAGCCTCTTGAGATTGGTCTTGTATATTCTGCAGTCACATGTTTAAAATTTGTGCCTGTTTTCTTCACAAACCTTTTCCCATTATGCATAGCAGGATTTGCCAGTGCTAAATGGAAGACAAGTATTCCAGACTAAAGACAGAGATTACCAAATGGAGAAAGTCTACTGCCATTACTTGATGTACTCTCAAAGAAAATAGAGTGCCCTTAAAATTGAGCATTTTTATTTTATGACTGGAGTTTTTCAGTAGCTAAAATGCCTTTTGCATTAATTGTTTGTAGATCAAAAGCGGAAAAACTGTCCTGGCTGGAAGATGGGAATTAGCAAGCCAACCAGTGTATTACAACGAGTAGGTTTTATCTTTTCCAGCTGAACAAGATGTAAAAATGGAAATAATAATGGTTGGCAAAAAGAATCCGTTGTCTCAAGTCTTTTGATTGGTTTAAAAAAAGGGCTAGATTTTTGTTTCTAGGCAGTGACCTCTTTGAAATGCCTATGAAAAGCCATTGTGTTTTAAAAGCAGATTTTTTCACACTACTGCTTCATATTCCCCAGAAAAATAAGATTTAGTATTGCTATATTGTTTACATAATGACCATTTTTAGAAAATACCGTAGGAAGCAGGCAGAAAGCTTAAACTGCACATCTGAAAAATTCTGATTCTTTGTAAGCTTGTGCAGAGCTTTATATCTATGTTTGTTCTAACTAGATATTTGAGAAAAATTGTCTGAAAGATACTTTATTAGTCAGAATGAGACACTTTGGCAGGAAGGATTTTTTTCCTCCTTAACATACAGCTGAAGGACTTTCTTGTTGTGTCGGAAAGACCTTTATATTTACTTCCTTCTGCTGGAGGAGAACAGTATCTTGTTAAGTGTCCATGATACAAATATCTAGCCATCGTTTATGGCTTTTTACATTTTGAGGGAGTGTTTTTATTGAATTTTATGCTACTGTAAGAAAACCTTAGAAGAATAAACAAGGTCTTAAAAGCCTTATTTTTATTGGGAATGTGGTAGATTAATCCTTTTTGTTTTCTTAATTTTCTGCTTAACAGCTGGTGATCAGAGTCCATATGTCTGATGACAGCTCAAAAACAATGATGGTGGATGAGAGGCAAACAGTGAGACAAGTATTAGACAATCTGATGGACAAATCACATTGTGGCTACAGTTTAGACTGGTCATTGGTGGAAACCATCTCTGAATTGCAAATGGGTAAGTAATAATTATAAGAATTTCTTATTCATTGATGCAGCAGTAGTCTGCATCCTCAGAATGATTTAAATACTTGTCTTCATAATGTTCATCATCCCGTTCATTAATGTAGTAAATGCTAATTCATGTAAAAAAGCTCATGATTGGTCTTGTTGCAGAATGATCTGAAAATTATTTCTTCTTTTATGTTAAAAGCATGGCTAAATTCTGTGGTGTAATATAGAAATCTTACTAATGTGTGGTCACTGAGCCTCTTGGTTTTGATGTGTTCTTCACAGAAGAAAGAAGGGATAAAAAACTTATTGTGCTTCTTCCTCTTTGTAATGAGTATTTTGAACTGATCCTAATAACTCCTATTGTATAAAGCTATCTACATTTTTTTCCCATTAAATACTTTAATGCAATTAGCAGTATTCCTCTAAAAACAGTTAAAGCTCCTTTGCACTGCATTGCACAAACCACATTGTTTATTTAGCCAAAGGATATAGCATCTTAATGGAAAATAGGGGGAATGAGTAAGGTGCATCTTATCTATTGACTTTAAATTAAAGAAAAACCCAGAACTGAAGCCAAATACCATGATTTCAAATTACACTGAAAATTAATGTTTCTTCTCTTTTGTTGAAACCTTGTCTATTTTAGGTAGTGTAGCATGCCAAATGATTGTTGTGGGTTGACAGGGTATTCTTTGAATCTTCTGCCTATCACATGAAAAATAATATCTTACTAGGCTCAAAAACTTAAAATTTTAATAAACTCCATTCTTGTAATGAGAGTTGATATGTTTTGAAAGCTATCCAGTTTCACTAATGAAGCTGCAGTGAGATGTAAACTTTTGTATCACAGTCATCTTAAGCTTTTCTGTTTTATTCTTCTGTTGGGTAATAATGACTTTTTTACTTTATTGGAAGTCATTATTGCTGTGTTGTTATAGAGCTTGATGGAAGTTATGAATTATTACTCAGAAGCTTCTTAGAAGTCACAGAGATGTGTTGGCATGTGATGCTCCCTGCAGATGACATTTTGTTGCATTCACTGAGATGTTGAGATGTCATCTGTCATCTGAGTCTTGATTAGCGATAGCTTCTAGGTTGGGATGTGATCAGCCATATACCCTCTGTAAGAATGTGGGGGAATTGATTTTGTGGGAGAAAATCATGTTCTACCTTCAGATGCAATTGAAAGGTCAAGGAGGTCCCAGAGGATTCTGAAAAAATTAATTTCCTGAAATGCCACTGTGTAGCCTATATGAAGAAGGAATAAATTGTAAACAGCTAGATTCTACTTCAGTGTGTTTAAAAGGATGAGAAAGTTGGTCTGGTGGTTTCCCAAAGATTTCTTCTTATTTATTTTAGAATGAGGATTTTCAGCTATTTTCTACCATTTCAGTAAATTTTCCTCTTTTTCCTTGCTCTGTTCTCTTTTGTCTATTTTCAGTATTCTGAAGTGCTAGTACTTCACTAGTGCACTTGTGGTAACTGTTTCAGTGGAGAATCAAAGCTCAGAGCTTGACTGAGAACCAAAATTCTGACTGAGCTTTGACTGAGAACCAAAGTTCTCAGAAGCCACTGCTGATACATCATTTATTGGGCAAGAGAGATCATAGGAAGTAGACAGGGTCAGTTTTCAGACTTGTTTGCAATACCCCTACTAGCCATGGGTATTTTGCATTTCAGAAGCATTTTGTTTTCTCTCTGATTGTTGCCCATTACATTTTTGATATTTTATGAGTGAGATAGTCATTGGGGATGTAGAAATAAATTTCGTGCCAAAAAAGCTGCCCAATACATTCCTCTGGGAATTGTGTAGACCAGAAAACACGTAAATGTGATAACCTTCTTATTTGTGCTCGTAAAGTTTGAAGTGTTATCATTCGAGTCCGCAGTGTTCCTGTGGGAGGGTAGGCCTTCTCAGCTAAAAAAACCAAAACCATATGTTTATGGTTTTGGAATACATTGATAGACCTATAAGCTTGAAGATACAGAAGTCCACATTGAGTGACTCTATGTATAAAATTAAACCAGGCATGTCTGGAAGTGGACTAGGTTCTTTTAGTCTCTTAGCATAAACTTCTTCTCTATTGTAGTAGATCTTGAACTCTATTTTCTCTGCATATATGCCTTGTCTCTTAGATATGACTACGGGTTAGTATCTATCGCAAAACGCAACAGATTCCAATGTATTTGCTCTCTTGTTATTGCTGCAGAAAGGATCTTTGAAGATCATGAAAATTTAGTTGAAAATCTCCTGAACTGGACAAGAGACAGTCAAAACAAACTAATGTTTGTGGAACGTATAGAAAAATACGCACTTTTCAAGAATCCACAGGTAAGCCTGAGATTCGTGCTGAATGCATGTGTGGCTGATTGCAGTTTTTTACTTTTTTGGTAGCATTCATTTCCATACTTTCATTTTGGTACTTGTGTATGTGTTAAAATGCCAAGCAACTTTACACTTCATCACTACATACATCCACAGTGTTGTTGGCACAAAATAAATCCCTAAGAGACAACCATGAGCTCAAGCAATCTGTTTGCTAATGTGTTTGTGAGTAGTTCTAATGCACATGAAGGCAGGCAGTTTCCAGGGATTTGCACCCATACTTAGTGCTGCTCAATTATGTAAATATGCAAGAAAGGTGTTGACAGATATTGCTAATAGTACTGTCTCTCCACTGTGCATTCGTACGTTGCTGGCAAGAAGGGGAAGATGAACTCTTAAGAGAATAGCTACTCCATGGTCAAATGGCCAGTGAAGGGAAGAGAGCGTGTGTTCCTTTCCTGTGGAAGTTGGGAGCTGCCTATATTCCACCGTGTCTCCTATTCCCTGGCTAAGAAGCAGAGGGCCTCTTCCTGTCAAATGGCCCTCTCTTCTCTCAAATGGTAGCTACAGACTTGGCATCTGGCAGCAGTTCAGTACTGTAAGGGAGTGAAGGAAAAGAAACAGAAGAGCAGAAGGTGGCTCTTTGAAGAATTCAAAATTGAAAAGAACTGGATGTAATATCACTTGATCTCTGTCTTAACTCTTACCTAATGTATTCCCGTTTGAGCATATGGATTATTTTTATATCTGTATGGCATCTGTATGCTAATTTATTTGATTTAAACTGGGTATCAGTTTTACATGCTTGTCCTAGGGGACAACATCAGTTTACTTGATTTTATTTATTTTTAAGCAAGATCTCAAAATCAGGTCTTATGCAAGTGCTTTGCACTGAAGCACCAAAACTCTACATTCTTTTTAAAAGTTTGTAGATTATAGTTTTACTATCAGTACATATAGTAGGCACTGTCACAGGAGTGAGGTACCAGCATAAACCAAATATTTCTCCTTGGTTTAAAATATTGAACTGGCTAAACTTTGTGAATATTTGCGTTTTTTCCGGTATTAGAGCTAGGGGTTAGGATGATGATGTTTTCCATTGTCCCAGTCTTTTCCAAACTGAGTAAGAGTACAAAACTTACTAAATAAGTCATGGTGCCTGTGCATAATTAGATTCCGTTTAAGAAGTCGACAAGTATTTTATTTAGTAATTCTTAGTGAAAATAAACATGTCTATTCAGCAAAACTCGGAACAAGGTGGAAAGAAGTACATTGCTTCTATGTGTGCTTCTTTGAACACAGAAATAATGACAGTATGTAGCAGATCTCTGGGGGGTTTTTTATATTTTTATTGTAGTATTTACAAGTTCATAGTGTTTTTATTTCTGGATGCATTGTAACAGAGAGCTGTTTGATTTGTGGAAAATCAGGACAATGTTGTTATGAGTCTGTTAGGTAAGAGTATTGACTGATTGATATTTCTGGTAAAGTTGATTATAAGTTAGTTCAATGTATTATTTAGCAGTCTGACAGTTTCAGTTAGTCTACAAAGTTCAGTTCATGCATTGTTCTTAGTTTAAAGCTGTGGTTTTTTCTTATTGCTGCAGAAAAGTAAACGAGAAATGCCATTTGGCTTGATTTCAGAGTGCCTATAGAAATATTAAACTTTCTTTTTTACAGAACTATCTTCTGGGGAAGAAAGAAACCTCTGAGATGGCAGACAGAAATAAAGAGGTGCTGCTAGAGGTAAGAATGTCAAACCAAAAAGGACATAGTGGTCATTTTGGAGCTTGAAGACAAACTGCAAAAGGTTGTGGTGGTTGAAACTGATGGACAGAGCTGAATGTAATTCTGGAAGACTGTGAATGGAATGTGTTGTATTTGAGATAAATGGCTGTTTTAATGTTACACGGTTTCAGATCTGATAAGTTAAAAAAAAGTTTCTGTATTTAGTTTAATATCTAAAATACCATACACAGTGATAATCAAATTGAGGTTGCCTGTAGCCATGGCTAAACCCATTAATTTCAAGTTGAAATTTGCAGAACTGTCACCTGGGTTTCTGACCTGTGGTGGTAGAGATTTTTTTGCTAAGCACTTTTCAAATTTTTATTTCTACAGAATTCTAGAGCATGGGTTTGGTGGCTGGTCTAATATTTTAAATTTTGATAATAAGCAAAGTAGTAAAAATTTTTTTAAATTACATTTTAAAATAAAAACCAATATCGAATTTTAAGAAATGCATGACAGAAAACTAATTATTATCAAACACATTAAGCAGTTTACAGAACTAAGGGTATAAAAGTATGGAGCAAATTAAGCAAACAGTAAATATAGCCTTCATAAGCTGAAAATGAAATATTTTTGTGACATGGCTGAAGTGCCATAGGTTCCACTTGATTTCCAGAATAATGATTATTATTTACATGGTTACCCAAAAGTAAATATTTGGGATATTGAATTTTGGTTTAAACTTAATACAGTTTAAGTTACAAGTAGCATATGCATGTTATTAATATATTGTTAATATGGGTTTTAATAAGTGTTTGTGTGTATACTCTGGATGAAAAAATTGTTTGAAGCCACAACATGAAGAGAGCTGTAATTCTGCTTAATTCTTTCTGTCTTCTAGGATTATTCATAAGTCTCTGTGCTGCATATTAATCTGGAGTGTATTTAAAGCATTTGGTTTTCCTCTGTTAGTTCTTTATAAATAGAACCGTAGCAGAAGTTGTAGTGTTGTGGGCAGTTAGTAGCAGCGAAGTCCTCCTGCAATGAGTTGCAGCTGTGTCTGATGGATGCACAGTTAGGTTTTGGGTATGCTTATATACATATGAGGCTATATAAGGTGACCTTGTTACCTTAAAGCCAGTAAAGCCATTGGGGGACCTATTACTGAGAAGCAGTGGTTAGAAAATCTTTATGGTAGCTGCTAATGATTTTTTTGTCATTGTTGCACTGAGCAAGTGCTCAGATGCCCTATCATGTTAGTCTGAATTACCTTACTGTGTCTGTGATTAATCTGCAGTTCATACCTCATGTGACAAAAGAGCTGTCCCTGCTACGAGTGCATTCCTTGGATAAAGAATTTCAGTCACTCAAAACAAACCACTGCATGCTCTCAGTTCTGTCTGTTTCCCAAACCACTGTGTTTATTGGCAGGAATGCTTCTGTGGAAGTTCTGTAACTGTGCCAGAGATTGAGGGAGTTTTGTGGCTGAAAGAGGATGGTAAGAAATCTTGGAAGAAACGTTACTTCCTTCTTCGGGCTTCTGGAATCTACTATGTCCCTAAAGGGAAGGCAAAGGTAGGCTACTTTAAAACAATTGCTCTGAATTGTTTATTGCTGGTAAACAGTGCACACAAGAGTTGACTTTCAGTTTTGGCTTAACTGTGCCTGTCCAAGTGCCACATCCCTTAATTAAAAGGCTGGATTTATCATGGAAATATTGTGTGAATTATTGTGGCAGCACTTGATGTGAACGGTGTAACCCCAATTTAAAAATCCAAGAATACAGGGGGCTGCTTCTTGAGTTAGCTGAGTGTTAGGTGTTCAGAAATACTTGAGGAGAAGTTTTTGATGGAGCTAAGAAGCTATCTTTGCTCAAGCAGAATTCAGATGGAAGACCAAATTGCTCTGCAAATGTTGATCATGAAGTATCAGACCAACTCCGCGATCAGTCCGCATAATTTCATTGTGTTTAGTTAGTTCATATAAATGGGATTCTTTTTGGACCAATTGGTGCTACATTTTTTGAAACTGGTAAATGTAATTCCGTTTCTTCAGGATCACTTACTGCTGTTCTCTGTATCAGTAATGTAAAATAAGTAGAAAGCCACTACAAATACATTACAGCTTTAAGGCTGAACTACTGTGAGTTCAAGTCATCCATGAATCTATCAGTCTTGACAGCATCAATGGATTCCCACTACAGGAAGCCCATCTCCCACACAGCTGGGAACGAAGAGGAAATCTCTGTCATCACAACAGCTCGCTTTAGAGCTGAATGCATGTCAGATGTTCTTTCCATAATCCTTTGCTTCATTAGAACAATCTGCATGCAAATAGCCTGTTGAAATTCTTTGCCCTACACTCACTGCCAGACGTCTGTAGAATTCTACTCAGAGTCACACTGGAATTTGGACACCTTGATTATTACCAAGGTGAAATGTAACCAGTGGTTGATAACTTCCTGATCAACCAATCATACGTTCTTTCTCCTGATACCTGCTCTGCGTAAGCATTAGTAGTCCAGTGTAAAATGTTGTCAAATGGCAAAAATGCAGACAAAACACAAAAAGCAGACTGAAAAAGGATATCCTGGTTAAAAATGAAGGTGTGATGCAAGAGTTTACGCATAGCTGTATCTCCTTCTTGTGTTGGTAGTTTTTGAATCAGATTGAAACTAATATTGGACCTTAACTAGACCTTACATTAGTATTGGATCTTAGCATTAGACTGATTGTGTCAGTGTGTGTGGATTTTTTATAAAGATACTTTGTAAATGACTGTTTTTGTATTTAATAGGTCTCACGGGATCTCGTGTGCTTTCTACAGCTGGACCATGTCAGTGTGTACTATGGACAGGACTATCGGAACAAATACAAGGCACCCACAGACTATTGTTTAGTGCTAAAGGTAACACTGCAGCAGTTGGCTGTACCTTGAATACATTCTTACTTGTTCTGAACCATCAGTTGCTTTTCATTTCATTTTCCTCTAGTTCTTGTATATCATGTGAACAGTTTGTGAACAGTTGTTGCCTGTTCTCTGTGCTGGTTGTGACTTCATAAATGTTTTCATATTGCCCTGAATTGTTTTATTTCCAGACTGATGAGTGCCAGTCTATTTAATTGTTCATCATACTCTAAAACATACACTAAAGTCTTTGTTTCCATTTGGCAACTCAATACCTTACAACTGTTTAGGTTCAAAGAGATAATACCCCTTGAAATGCTTATTCTAGGGAGTTGTTATCTTCTCAGTGTAAGTCCAGAGTAGTGCAGAAATTGATATTAAAGATTCAAGTCTACCCTTTATTGCTCAACCTCAGGGAAAGGGGATGCTGTAAAGGAGGCAACTTCTGAGTATAAAGGACAGGTAGAAAGAAGAAGTAGCAAAAAATGTTATAAAGCAAGTGACCTGATCTTAAACTGATCTAATAACTTGAGTGCATCAAGTTATTTTAATTGCATCAACACATCTCCTAGTTTCTGGTGACTCCCACGTAGTGTTCAGAATGGTGTCAGTTCCTCCCAGATAGCTGGGTACCAAGCTATTTTAAAACAGGCTTTCACACTCTGTTCACAGCAAGTAAAGTGTCTTCATGGGTTTGAAATGGTGCCAGTGACAAGAGATGGTTATAGTTGCACTTCTCCCCTCTCTTATCTGGAGCTCATGTGGTGTTGTATATGTCAGCACATTAGACTGTTTACTGTGCCTGGAGTGTGTGGCTCCTGAAAAAGGATTTCATTTTCCAATGGACAGGGCAACATGTCTTTGAGCCCACTGAGGAGACACTGAACATTAAATATGGGACATGATATTAGTGGAGAAAGTACACAGCTGAAACTGGAAGTATTTCGCATGTTCTTATAGGTCATTGAATGCAACCAAAAATATCAGTATTCGGAGGTATATATAAATTCCTTGAAGTAAATTGATTTTTTTCTGCTTACATGTCACTTTTGTCTATATCATTTGGATAGGTTAACAGTAAATTATGTTTTCAGCCTTTTTGACCACACAGAGTAAGTAGATTTTTTAAAAAAATCATTGCCATTCTGAGCATAAAATTTGATAGTAATGTTAATGAAGACATGAAAATGTGCAAAATTGTCCCTTTAAATAAATTAATGGGGTAGATTTAGTTGGGTAGCTTACACCAAGTGAAGCTATATTTTCTGTGTGGAACTGATGAATCACCAAATTATTATATTAAGCAGGATTCAGTTCTGCCTTCATCAGTTCTTATAATGTTACATCAGGGTTTTCAATTAGTACAAATGTACAGACACCACACTTTTTCTTAAAATAGAAATAGAGTTTTGTGCCATAAAGACTCACTAAGCTGGGAAGTATTTCCTTTGGGACAGGTAAATGGCAAATACAAACTGAAGGCCCAATTCTCTACTGACGTCCAGACTGGATTTGTCTTTATCTTCACTTCCTTTGTTTATATCAAAACCTAGTGTGCTCAAGTCAGGTGCTGTGCTACTGTTAGATGTAACATTTGTGTGCTAGTATATAAAGTTAACTCCTTGGTCCTGAATGTCAGAATTCTGAGAAGTTCTTTCATTTCTATGTAACCAAATTTTTGAACAAGTCCAGGAAGAAGCTGGCTTGTTAGCGAAGTAATTGTATTTGCTTCTATAGACTCTGTGTTATACAGCATGTATGTGAAGGAGGCTGGTAGTGAAAAATAAAAACAACTGTCTACTGTCATAAGAAAATTTGTTATATATTCTGTTTATGGACATAAACGTGTTATTTTTAAATAATTGCGTTGGAAGGCAACAGGATGAAATATTCTGAAAAAGCTTAAAATTTCTTTGATATATGTTTCAGACAGCCTTCAGTAAAACTTAAATACCTATGATCATCTAGCAAAACTCTGTTGTGTCACTGAGCTGTAAGCTAACAGAGGAAATGATAAGAACTGGAGTATTCAGCTACCCCAACAGCTGAGAGACCTGTAACTTCTACAGCATGGACAGGAAACAACTGAATAATCCATCCAGAATGATTCCCAGTGTCTGATTTTTGAAAAACATGCGTTTGTTTCTTGACTGCTGAATTGATAAATACAGTGCCTTTTCATTCTCTATACATGAATGTGGGAGCAGCAAGTATTTTTAGATGATAGCCCTGTATCAGTAGGGTGGGAACCCTGAAGTCTTTACAAGCTGAAAATGGAGTTATGCTTAACAGCATGTCGTTTGGGGAGTGTCTCACTTAAGCCTGCAAAGCCAGAGAAGACCAGTGTGGTTTTTTTTCCTCTAGTTTGGGGGTTTTTTATGTGAGATAAAGATAAAATATCTGTTGTCTCTATCAAGTGGTGAGTCAGTCCACAGGTACAGAAGACTCTTGGTAGGTAGAAAGTACTACAGCCCTAAAATAGGGAAAGACTTGCCCTTTCTTAGTGTTTCAAACTTGAAATCAGTGCGTGCTGGACACACTGCCAGTCTGCGTGTGAAGCAACCCCCATTGAAATTCACCTCCTGAAATATTCTGCAACATTTTTAAGTGGGCTTAAATACAGATTACTGTTGAAGAGCTTCCAGCATTAGGTTTATCTGTATAAACCTCAACAAATAAAAGCTTTCCTTGCATTCCTAGCTGTTAAAACATTGATGAGAATGTACAATTTTTTTGCAGCATCCTCAGATCCAGAAGAAATCCCAGTATATCAAATATCTTTGCTGTGATGATGTAAGAACTCTGCACCAGTGGATCAATGGCATCCGCATTGCTAAGGTAACCTCCAGGCAGTCTTACACTGTTGTCATGAGTAGTTGTCATCACCTGCTTAAAACCATTTACAGTTACTTAGCAAAATGCATGGTAAATCTAAATTCCCTCTATTTAACTATTCTGAGCATGAACTGTAAAATCTTCTTACATTTTTCATTCCTTAGCAAAGTTATTAGGCTTTGTTATAAAAATTTAGCAGTTGGGCCTTTTCTTCTTGTTTCTGCTGCACCCCTGTCACATGACACAGTTCTGACATACATCATGGATAGATTTTAGCCAGCTCCTTTCAGATTTTAAAAAAGAAGGCTTATGGGAAAAGAGAATTTAGAAAATAGAGTTGATTTCCAAGATCCTCAGCTTGTCTTAGTTTATTCATTGGGTCATTTCTTATTTGACAGTGTCTCTTCTAGCTTAAATAAACTGTGTTTCTTTCTTTCAGCAGTTCACTAATACAATTAATATTACCTGAACTCCTTAACATAAGAGCCTGTGTTGCTTTGTGGGGGCTGGCAGGAGGAAAGATGCAATAGAGAAGCCAGAGGTGGAGCTCAGCAGTCTGAAAAGGGTGCACAGCCTATACAGAGTTGTTAAACTTGTTTGTCATTTTGCTTAGTACGGGAAGCAGCTATACATGAACTATCAGGAAGCATTGAAGAGAACAGAATCAGCATATGACTGGACCTCCTTGTCTAGCTCCAGTATCAAGTCAGGCTCCAGCTCATCTAGTTTGCCAGGTAACAGTGTGATCTATCTCATAATACAAAGATCCAATTGCCTTTGTTATCATCTGCTGTCTGGACACCTCAAGAGGGACTTCTGCAGGAAATGGACTGTTTCTCCAAAGTCTTTTATGCTATGTTTAGTCTAAAACATAGACTTTATCTAGAACATCTATATATATGCACATACAAGTAAAAACCTATTTTGCTATATTACTTGCAGTGGTGTATGTATTTGAAATATGCAGTACTTTCTTGTTGACCTCCAAAAGAAGCATTTTTCTGATACTGAGAGGAGGAAACATCATTTCAAATTCCCGATGCCTCTATGTTCACCTTTTTTGAAAAATCAAATTTACATTGTAATGATTCATAGAACATATATGCGTAGTTCTTAAACTGCTTTGTTGACTGAAATATTTGAAATTGGAAAATGAGAAATAGCTCCTGCCCAAAGGCAAAGATCCAAACAATCTCTCTAGAGAAAACTTGGAAAATACTGTTTCTGTTCCTATGTCAAATTGTGCATGCCTGCATTAATGTGCTTCTGTTTATCTCTCAGCAGAACTGGGGCTGATTTCTTGTTGCACGTAACAGTTTAAAAATTGATATATGGTTTATACAGTGTATTTTCACTGTTCAGAGCTGACTGATGCTTTGGTGGGTTATTCTGAAACTTCAGGGACCTGGTTCTTTATTGAAAATGTGCTATTGTGTGAAGGTGTTTTGTCCACCACAGATACGGGTCAGGAAGTAATGCTACTGAATTGGACAGGTTCAGAAAATAGCCTGTAAGAATGGGCTAAGCAAATGCAGCCTAACTGAGAAGGTACCTTGTTGTTTTAACTGTGTGGCATAGCAGTAAATTTTTTGTTACTGACAATTTCTCCATCCAAGCTGGGTGTTTTTCTGATAAAGTGTCAGTTCTTGTAGGGAGCTGAGCCACAGCCCACCAGCCATGCATGTTCTGCCAAAGTTGCATTCCAGCCTGTGCCAGGACAGTTTGGGATTACACAGAAAGCAGGTGCCAGGCTGAATAAATTGGTCTGGCAGTGCCTGCTGCTGTCTTGTCGAGACACCCTGTGGACCCAGAGTATCATCTGTGTTGGCTGCTTGCAGGATGCACATCAGTCCTTCTCTTGTGTTGACGAAAGGGTTGTTGGAAGCAGTGCCCTGCCTTGGCTGGTGTAGTTTGCCTGTCCTGGGCCTGTGCCCAGGGTCCGTTTCTAAGGCTGTGCTGGAGAGAGTAGGCTGCGTGCACTGCATGAAATGGGGCTTTTCCCAAAGTGCAGGGGCTGTGGCATGGTTCAGAACCTGTACAGCTGCAGTGTGTTCTTACTTTGAAACATATCTGACATGCTCTCATCCTTGTGCAGCTTCAGGTTTGGTTAATACCAGGCATCTGTTGCACTGTTTTATTTTCCAGATGGTAACGGCCTGGATGTGAGCTAGAGCTTACACAGTTGTCACTGGGAGCACTGTCCTCTGGGGGCATAACATGTTTAACAAGTCACACAGAGTTGCATTATAAGCATACTGACATTACTCTTACATTCAGAAACATACACTAACTGTTTCTTAACTTTTTTTTTTTTTTAACAGAATCTCAATCAAATCATTCTAATCAGTCTGACAGTGGAGTTTCTGACACCCAGCCAGCTGGACATGTCCGTTCCCAAAGCATTGTCAGCTCCATGTTCTCTGAGGCCTGGAAACGAGGCACTCAACTTGAGGAATCCAGCAAGGTAACAAGAAGACTTTAGTTTGAGAACCAACGCCCAACAAAATGTATGAGACAGGGTGTAGTACCTCTTACACCTCTGCCTTGAGTGGCATTTCTTCTCTGTTTTACATGGTTGATTTACACTGCTATATAATTGGTTTTTAGGATTTACTTTGTCAGGTAATTCAGCCCTGCAGTATTCTGTTCTTTCTTTTATTTGTGTGCATAGAAGCCTTTTGTTCTTTGAAGGCATTATACAGCCCCTCTCACAGAGTCCTATTAACTAATGTTGAATGAAGACAAAATAAAAAGATAAGCTGTTAACAAGTTGAATGAAATTCTTTCACTAAGATCTTTCTCCAGTTAAGTAGCCACATCTTTCCATTGTAAAGATGTGAATAACTGGGGCCTGAACGCAGATACATATATTTTGAAGTACTTCACTAGTTTTTACTTGAGAGTTTTCTGTTCTGTTAGGTGGAAATGGAACCAGTAACCTCAGATATGGTCAAAACAAAAGTACTGACATTGTCAGCAGTTGTGGATTAAGGCAGATATGGTATCTCTTGTTGCTCATAGAGTTACAAAAGATTTTAAGCCATTGAGGCTGGGGCTCAGGTCTGTTGTGGTTTGGTTAGTTTTTCTGTTCTTTCTGTGGTAAACTGGTGTAGTTCCTGGGGAAGATTTCCAAGCACAGGAGAAATTCCACTGAAGCTGGTTTGTTGTCAGGTTTGAAGGAATCTCCAAGTTCCTAA
Organism: Edolisoma coerulescens; assembly: GCA_013397115.1. NCBI lineage: Eukaryota > Metazoa > Chordata > Aves > Passeriformes > Campephagidae > Edolisoma > Edolisoma coerulescens. The sequence goes on from VWZW01001243.1 coordinate 167,954, forward strand.
ACAGCCTTGATGTCATTAACTGTAGCAGCTACATGTGGAAGTGCACTATGAGAAGCTGTCATTACTTCTGTCAGTTCTGAATCTTCCCCAGACCCCAGGTTCAAGCTAGAAAAGCAAGCTTTTTAAAACTAAAACCACGGGTCAATACACCTGGCACTGGTGCTTCAGATAAATAACTAAAAAGAAGATAACACATCACCGTTTCAAATGAGAAAGCATATGACAGTGTGAAAGCTGACATGGCTGCATCCTTTGGGATTCATAACTTTTCTGCAGTGTCTGCTGGCTTGGAAGTTGTCTGATTCTAATAGTAATGTAGTACTCAGTCCAGGAATGTAGCTTGCTAAATTACGGTCCAAGTTTTTCTACTGCATGCGTGCAACACGTGGTGCAGGTCCATCAGCAGATGGCCTCTGTGTGGGTATAGGATGCATCATTTCTGCAGGAGTGCACTAGATGGGGCATTTGCTAGCAGGTGTCCAATAGAGGTGGAAGAGTACTGCTGTGAGAATGATAATGTTACTGTTTCCTCAAGTTTTGGGTTCAGTGTAAATCCTGCTGCTACATACACTCTCTGAGATTTTAAGCAAAAGTTTGAGGTTCACTACCTTGGGGTTACTGTTGCTCTTTATCAGATCTGTAGTGCTGCTGGCAATGGCTCATCTAAATAAACCCCAAGAATTTTTATGCTACCTGATTAAAGCCATGTTAAAAATAAAATATTCAGAATGCTTCCTGTTGAGGGCCATCCATGTATCAAGATTTCATCACTTTGAATTCCTTTCTGCAAATCCAAGAAAAGGTATATTTCTTCACCTCATGCATAACACAGGTAAATAGATTACCCTAAAACTTCCAAAGGATCCAAATGAAATGAACTGTGTAAACTTAGAGAAACTGTGTTAAACAATTCTGAGTGAATTGGTGACAAATTTCACTTTCAGTGAATCTACAGTGTAAGTCTGGCCTGGGGAACTTCAATAACTAGGAAATCAGACTGGCAGTGGAAAATGTTAAACTGTGTGGCAAGAAAGGCAACAGCAGTGTTGAAAAATTGTCATTTATTTGAGAAGATGTTAACAGTGATACTGAGATGTGCTTTAGGCAGATTAGTCTCCAGTTACCTCAGAGGCAGCTTTGCTACAGTGCTTTGGTGTCAAAGCTGGCTTAAGAAGTTCACGTGGGCAGGTTGCTGCCAAGTGGCAGAACTTTCCAGCATATCCCTTCCCCTTGTGTAACAGCTCTCTCCCACCTTGTCAGCCTTGGCTCATCCCCCTCGGCAAGCAGGGCAGAACAGAGCATGCTGTGGCTCTGCAGGGAGAGGACATTGATGCTCTTGCCAGCCAGGGTGTCTTCTTAGTGCCTCAACAAATTAATAATGGGCGAGTTCTGCCCACTTTTCCCTCATTTACCAGTTGCCAGTAACTTCGCAACAATTTCTTGAAGTTGAAAACATACTGAGATTTCTAGAGGTCTGTCATATTTGACCTAAATTTGCTAGCCAGTCCAAAAGCATGGGAAAAGAGATGGCAAACAGTTCAATTGAAAAAGTTTGTTTTCTTAGGAAAAACAGCTTAAAAAAAAAGGGCACAGTTGATATTTTAGAAAGATATACTATAGTTTTTATAGCATTTTTTTAGAATTTCAGATAGTCATGAAGATGTATGTTACAAATAGGAAAGGCTAGTATGCAATAAATAATTTCTCAAGATACACAGAAGGACATCACATAAGGACAAAAAAGGGACAATGAATCTCTCTCAAGATTCTTCTGTAAACAAAGTATCACTGAATATGTTTCTGGATGTTGAAATTTAATTTGATTCTGTGGAGATGGAAGGGGCTCCCCCTCCTGAGATGCACAATAGTCTCTTCTCTGTCCTGAGTGTTTAATTTGTTCACTGTAAAAATTACTGTCTTCGGGGGGTATGAGGAAAACACCTCCCTCTTACAAATATATCTAAGATTAAGAAAAACTTTTCCCAAAATGCAGATAGTCCATCTACTTCATATTTCGAAAGATTGCTCTTTGCCCAAAGAATACTTTATTCATTTGTTCACAGTTGGGCAGTGAAGATCTCATTAAGTCTCATTTTGCTTGTTAGATTTTGAACACATTATTTCAAACGGGATGCTACAAGGAATACCCAAATGCATGCTCACTGTATCTGCTTTAAGGGACAAATTCAAGATTCTCCAAGGTCTTGCCATTCAGGGATAGCTATTCTGTTATGCCTTCATCTCCCTCTCTGTCTCTTTTATGCCGCCTTTATTTTTCCTGTTGCCTTTTGCTGTCTCAGGTGTCAAAAGTGAAGCTCAGCACAACTAAGGGCAGCACACCCATGGTGCCTTATACAGGGCACGATTAAGGTCAGGTGGTGCTAATTGAAAATTCATTAACCTGGGTGATTGGGAGAATGGTAATTTACAGACTAACACTTGCAAGAGATCAAGATTTCTCTGTTTTGTAATGTGAACACCTTGATTTAGTTCCAGACTTGTTAATATTCTTGCCTTCCAGACCTAATGTGACAGGTAGAGGCACACCCCGTGTTTGTTGTAAAATCACTGTTTATTGCTTCTGACTCTAATCCTTTTGTGGAGGTCTGCACATAGAGACACTATGCACCTGTGTTTAGAACAAAGCAATATGCAAATTTGCTCCTCCCATGCAGATGAGCATAATTGAGCTAACTTATTGCAAAGTATCAACTAATAAGGTATAGGTACCCAGTGTGGTCAGTTGCTATGGTGGTGGTGTATTTCTAATGCATGTTTCTATACTGTGCACTGTGAAATTCACAACTTGGCTTGTAGCCAAAACACTTTGTATTAGGAGGATGTTTATAAATTTGAGTAATGCAATTCTTGTTTAATTTTTAAGAGGAATGTAGGCTTACAGTTTTTGAGAAACGAAACAACTTAACTTGAGCAAAACCCAACGAGTAGACTAAAATACTGCCTGCTGCTTTCCCATTGATCCTTCCATTGGTCAGCTTTTCCCTGTTTTTCCTTTTTTTTTCTGCTTAACATAACAGTTGCATGTGTAACTTTTCTTTCCCAAGTTTACTTTGTTTTGCAGATGTCTAAACATTTCCTTCTGGGGAAATTTTCCTAGGAAAACTCGGTTCTCCTTCTTTTTCCTTACTTTTTCCTTGCTAGTCTTGGATAGCAGAGCATGTGGAGAAGTATCTCAGTACTGTTCCTGTGCAGAGCTTGCTCTCAATGTGTTTTAGAGCAGTTCAGGATTTCTGCATTTTGTAACACCAAACAGTGTAAGGCCTGAACTAACAGATGTAAGGATTTGACGTGCTCTGGAAGGCCGTGTGTGGTTTGATTCCAGTCGTACTGAGCTGAGATGTCGACAGAGTCTCTGCCTGCTGTCATCTGTCATGGCCTGTGGTGTTCTGGGGGGGCTCTGTTTGGGTCATTCTGCTTGCCCAAAGGAGGCCAGTGATTCTCACTGAGTCCCACTGCCCGTCCCACGGAAGTAACGAGGCTGGCGTGTTTTCCCTCGGACAGCCACCCTCGCTTGGAGCAGACCTGGCTCCACTGATTTTTGCCGGCTCCCCTCCCGGCCTGCCCCATTCCCTTGCATGGTCCAGGCTTGTCAGTGTATGGAATTGTCTCTTGTTCCAGTGTTTTGCTAATACTTCTTGCATGCTGTAATCTGCCACTTAATTTTTAACGATGGGCACATTTAGACCTTGACTTTATAATCTCTTTGTCTCTTTCCCTCTCTCCCTCCTTCTCTCTCTCTTCTTCTTCTCCCTTTCCACTTTCACTAAAAATCCCTTCCCCATAGGCCCGAGTGGAGCCTGCAGGTCGGCCCTTCGTGTCTGTCGCAGCTCCTGTGTCCCCGCAGACGAAGGTG